>CAUYLG010059948.1:0-243083 GCA_963573385.1 Cacajao melanocephalus
AGTTCTCCAATGCTTTAAGATAGAAGTTTACAAAGTTTTGTAAAAGGCTGGATATCTACAAATCTGATGTAGTCGACCCAGAAAAAGATTAAAACTGTATATATATACATATATATATACACATATATATATATACATATAGATATACACATATATATATATACATATATATATACATATATATATACACATATATATACATATATATATACATATATATATACATATATATACACACATATATATACATATATATACATATATATATACATATATATATATGTTTAAATTTTAACTTTTATTTTAGATACAAGGGGTACATATGCAGATTTCTTATGGAAATATTGCATTCTGTTGAGCTTTGGAAAACGGATTCTGTCACTCTGGTAGTAAGCACAGTACTTGATAGGTAGAGTTTTAGCCCAACCCCTCCCTTCACCCTCTAGTATTTCACACTCTATCATTTCCATATTTATGTCTCTGTGCTCAATGCTTAGCTCCCACTAATAAGTGAGAACATGCGGTATTTGGTTTTCTATTCCTGCGTTAATTTGCTGAGGATCATGGCCTCCAGATCATTCCATATTGCGGCAAAGGGCATGATTTTAGTCTTTTTTATGGCTGCATAGCATTCCATGGTGTAACATAAATCAACAGGCAAAACACAAATAATTACATCAAACATGAGCAAAGGACATGAAGAGACACTTCTCAAAAGAAGACATGTAAGTGGCCAGCAAACATGAAAAATGCTCAGCATCACTAATCAACAGAGAAATGCAAATCAAAACCACAAGGAGATCACATCTCACACCAGTCAGAATGACTATTATCAAAAAGTGGAAAAAAACAGATGTCGGCAAGGCTGCAAAGCCCAGGGAATACTCATATGCTGTTGGTGGGAATGTAAATTACTCCAGCCACTGTGGAAAGCAGTTTGACAATTTCACAAATGACTTGAAACAGAACTACCATTCGAGCCAACAATCCCATTACTGGGTATATACGCCCCACCAAAAACATCATTCTACCAAAAGGAAACTTGCACTTCTGTGTTCATTGCTGTGTAATGCACGATAGCAAAGACATAGACTCAACCCAGGTGTCCATCAATGGTAGATTGGATGAAGAAAACAAAACATTTTAAAATTATTTCTTCTTTTCTTTCAGTAAGTACATCAAGCTTGTATTATTTCAGGCACTGCACTAAATACTATAATTAAATATTATGTAAAGAAAACAGTCCTTGATCTCATGGCTAACGGTTCATTGGCCTCTGCTTAATATCTTTGTGGTCTGTATACGAGAGACTTAATTTTTGGAAGAAAGAAATAATGCTAATTTTATGAATATATATTTGCTTTTTATTTCTATGTTTGTAAAGTCTCTAGGTATTAATATGTGCTTTTCTTCATCTCTACCTTATTACTTGATGAATACTACTTTAAAATGAGTTCAATTTATATAAATTTTATTCAATAAAACTTTAAGATAATTATGGTTTTATTAACCTCTGGAATTTCTGCTCAAGATGCAAGCATTGGGCTTTTTCATTTTAATGAAAGTTGCACTATTTATTCTTTAAGAACTGTTCATTCACTATCATGTTGTGTATTAGGCATAATCATAGATAAACAAGAAAATTTTCTTGCCACCCAAAAGCTCACAGTCTAATAAATGGCCAGCATATAAATAAAATAAAATAAAAACAAAGTATTCTTGATCCTGTGAAAGAAGCTAGTGCAGTGCTGGATAGGTGTAAAGTATATTGCGGAAAAAGTTATCTACAGAAGGCATCATCAAACTATGGCCCTTGAGCAAAATGATTCCTGCTCTCTGTTTTGTAATAAAGTTTTATTTGAACAGTGCCATAGCCATTCAAACATGCATTATCTATGGCTCTGCTCATGCTACAATGTCAGAGTTGAGTAATTGTGACAATGACCAGGTTTGCAAAACTAATTACTAACATATTTACTATTTTGACCTTTAAAGAAAAAATTTACTAACTTCAGAAAAGATTTCATATATGAATTACATCTCATAAACATTAGCAACGGTTATGGCCAGAGAATAGAGTTTATGAGATACTAGGACTAGGCAAAGAAAAACATGATCATTTTCCTAGTTAGGGTATAGGCTCAGATTGCGCAAAAGAAACAAATAAACAAACAAAACCCCCAGACAAGAAACAAAACTGAAGTAAAATAGAACACTGCGAAGAACATAGGGGACATGCAAAAGCATCTGATTGTTTTCTTCATAAGTAACAGAGATTTCTGAAGAAATTTCAGAAGGTCAGCAGCATGATCACATTTAAGCTTTAGAAAGATTATCCTGGCAGCAATACATAGGACATAATGGTAAAGTTACCAGATGCAATTCAGACTGTATGTGCCTAAACTATTTTCTTGGAGATTCTGACTTAGTTGGTCTGAAGTGAAACATAACACTTGTTTTTAGAAAAGCTTTGTAAGTAATTTCTGTTGCACATTTCTGGTTAAAGGTGATGATACCATGCCATTTAGAAATCACCAAAATAATTCTGACATGAGACAAAAAGTGTGTAAATAAGGGCAGTATTAGCAGAAAAGAAAAGTGATGACATGTATGACTGTTATCAATAAGATGAACATGTGTGACTAGTTAGTAGTTATATTTAAGAAGTTACATAAATTGAGGCACATTTTAAGCTTTAGTTACTAGATGGCATCTAGTACCAGCCATAAAGATGGAAACTCTAGATGAAGGGGTAATTTTAAGGGAGAAAAAATTGAGCTGAAAACTAAATGTGTAATGTTTGAGGTATAGTTGGTATGTCCAAGTAGAGACTTTCCACTAAGCAATAGAATCTACACGTTTGGCATTCAAGAAAAGCTTGGAGTTGAATCATATATTGAAAAGTTATAAGCATAGAGGTTCACTAAATTTCTGGGGACAGATACAATCTCTCATGGAAATCATCTAGACTGTGCCAAGAAAGCTCAGGGAGAATTGTAGGAAACACCCACTACTCAAGGGCAGGAAGAGCTTCTGGAAAGAAACTGTACAATTTATAATGGATAATTGTAATTTTAGATATGGGAATTAGCTTACGTTAGGAAAGCCTCCTTTTGAGAACAACTCTAAAACCTAGGTAAAATACAAAAATGGTCTGCAGGCATTAGAGGGCTACCAGTGCTGTGAGGACTGAGGGGTATAAGATCCTAAAGAACTGTAAAACCTAGAGTGGTGATCCTGACATCCAGCAATGCTTTTTTTATTAAGACTTTTTTTGCAAGTTTGCAAGTGGCTATCAAAATTCCAAGAAGCCAAAAAAGAATGACAAATAAGAGGTCGAGAAACTAAACTGAGATTTCTAAATTCCAGTGGGAATAAGAGGACAAAAAAAAATGGAAATGAAAAGCCACCTTTTAATAACCAGAATTTTCCTCTAAGAATCAACCCATTTTAGTCCTTTACCTTAAGATTAAGTGCAAAGTTGAAAATGACATAGCTCTCAATCTCACAGAGAATTTAACATTTTCACTAGTTTATGCAAAATATTGAGCATTGAATGACTAATTACATTCAATGACTAATTACAGTTAGTCATGTGAGAAGACAAGACCCCAATGACCAAAAATCAAGAGAAAAATTGTGAGATTCAGGTACTGCAATTTTTGTACAAAGATTTAAAAATAATTGCAATTACATTTTCAAGAAAATAAATGACAACATGAATAATTTTAGCACGGAATACAATCTATGAAAATCAAATTGAAAATATGTACATCAGAAATGTGATGACTAAAACTAGGACCGCAAGAGATAAAGTTAACTAGAAGACTACATGTAGTTGAAAAGACGATTAATGAACTGGAAGACAGCTTACTAGAAAATATTTACACTGAAACTCTTGGAGTCTGTCACTTATTTTCCTCCAGAATTTTTTCCATTTGCCTTTGCCCTTAGTTAATTTTACATTGCAGCTTTTCACTGTAATAAATGATCATCCTGAATATGACTACATGCTGAATCCTAGGAACACTCTTAGCGAAACATTGAGCTTCAGCCTGGTCTTAGGAATCCCCAAAACAATATCAAAAACAAGGTATTTTCTCCCCAGAAATTAAAGATTTCTTTACCATTCAACAATCAGCCAATGTAGTGCACCACATTAAAAGTAAAAGGATAACTGTGTGATCATTCAGGTAAGTGTAGAAAAATGTACTTGAACATTTAGGCATTCAGTTATAATTGAGGAAAAAAATCCTTAGCAAAATACATACAGAAGGGAACGTCTTTCCAATAGAAGATTTCAACATAAAACCTACAGTAAACCTCAAACTAATGTTAAAATATTGAAACTAACTTCCTGAGACAAGGAACCACTATTAACAATTTTTAGTTCATGTTTAGGACGATAATGCAACAAAGTATACAAATTTGAAACAAACTTGTTCTTATTCATGAATGACATGATTTTGTATGTAGAAAATTTAAAAAGGAACAGAGGATCTATGTAAGCATGTGTAGCAAATTTAATAGTATCATGATCTATGTAAGTATATGTAGCAAATTTAATAGTATCACTAGATAAAAGAATTATATAAAACTCAGTGTATTTCTAGATTCCAGGAATGAACACCCCAAAACAAAGTTTTAAAAACATGATACATTTTACCATAACATCAACAGCATAAAATAGCTAGGAATACATCTCAATGAAATGTTCAAAAGCCCTGGGTAAGTTTTTCATGGTTGCATACAAATTACCACAAACTTATCAACAGAAAACAATACGAATGTATTTGCTCATGGTTCTATGGAAAGCTGGTACATGCAGCTGCTGTTTTTTGCTGATGGTCCCAAGAAGGCCACGATGAAGATGTCAGTCAGGAGGGATTTTTATCCGGAAGCACTGGGGAAACACTTCCATGTTCATTCTTGTTGGCAGAATTCAGTTCATTGTGGTTACAGGACAGAGATTCCCATTTCACTGCTGACAAATGGCCAGAGGCTATTTTCATCTCCTAAAGGCCATGTATATGTCTTGACACATAGCACTGCTCAAACTTGAAGCCAGCAATGATATGTTCAATGTCTCTCGTGCTTTGAATCTTTGACTTTCTCCTTCTCTGACTGCTAGATCCAGACTTCAAGGTCTGGTGTCCTTAGGTCAGTCTCACCCGGATGACTCCCTATATTAAGGTCAGCTGATCTGGAACCTTAATTGCATCCACAAAATCCCTTTTGTTATGCAATACGACGTGACCACAGAAATGATATTTTATCGTACATACAGATTCCCACATTCAAGCAGTGGAGATTACACAAGAGGAAAAGTCATTGAATTCTGCCTCCCACAGGCTTGTATGGGAAAAAGCATAAAATGTATTTTTGAGAAATTAAGAAAATTTAAATAATCAGATTAATTGACAATATTAATGAAATCTATATTACAAATTTGCCGATTCCAATTGAGCTGTATGTAGTTTTAGTTCAATTGCATTGAAAATGGCATCAGAAAATGAGAGACGTTTGACAATTTAATTGTAAATATAAATACACAAATTAGCCAATATAATTTTGAAAAACAAATTTGGAGACCTTATACTAAGCATTAGTCACTACAAAGGTATGCTAATATAATGTTGACAGGAAAACAGATCAATAAAATATAATTGAGAATTCAACGTCAGTTCCAAATACAGTTAGGCATGTGATTTATGAAAATCATGCACTACAGAAAGAGAAAACTATTGTTTTCATAAAATGATACAGTGTCAGTTGAAAAAATAAGCACAATTAACTTTGATTCTTATCACATCGTAAATAAAATTTACGTGGGTTGTAGTATTGATGAGGATGTGGAATAACATTATTTGTGTAATAAAACCATTAAATCTTTCTGGAACTTTGCTTGGCAGTATGTATATAATAAAGCTGAACATATGCCTAACCTATGATTCAGCAATACTACTCTTGAGTAAAAAGTGTATAGATGCAGGGTTGGAACATATAAATATATTCACTGCAGCATTATCAAAATAACACCAAACTGAAAATCATCAAGTAGTCCACCAACATTAGAAGGGATAAATACATTCTTGTACATCCATAAAACAAAAGATTACATCACAATAAAATTAATAAAAATGTGTGCATAATACAATATGAATGAATCGCAACATAAAAAGTTAAATGAAGAAAATCCAGTCATTAATTCTACTTACTGGGTGGCATTATTTTTCTTTTGCTGAAGACATTGAAGAAATGTGACACACAGCCAATGTTTATATTTTCTACTAATAAGCATGGTGTCATAATTGGAAATTCAATAGTCAGCAATAAACAAAGTCAGCATTGAATCCATCTGTTTTTCTTTCTATTTTTATCTCCTATGTCTAAGGTTTTAATTAATCACTGGAATTTCTCCCTAAAGGAAGTGATGATGAAATATTTATATACATGAATTATAATTATGTACATGTCATCTATTATATATATAAAATTATAAAATATTAAAGTATACATTCAAGGCGTTCCCTTAATCCTCCCATGACTGGGTATAAATTTCAAACAAAAAACAATTTCTTCTTAATAATAAAAAATAAATATTGAATAGTTAACTTTGCTCACAAATGTATATAAATACATGAAATGATAGTTTCATAGGAATGTTAAAGGAGGCAATTACATGCAGAGATATAACAATATTTTACTAATGAAAAAGAGTAGTATTTTACTTTAATGCTTCAACCCTTCTCATATTTCTTTACATATTTATCACAATACCCAATAAAATAAGCATAAGATTTTAGAGAATTATTATTAATTTAACAAAACACAAAGGTTAGATTATATGAGACTCTCAAACAAATATGATAGCAGAGTAGCACCAACATTTATTAGAATATACTTAATATATAAAATATTATATATATGTTATATATTATATATAATATTTCTTACATATTAAATATTTTTAATGATAGAAATTTGTACAATATAGTTGACTTAATGTTTATAGTAGCTCCAACACTTATCAGACTATACTTAAATACACATTTAAGTATTTATAATATTCAATTTAAATATTATATATTAAATGGTCCATATTAAATATTACATAATACATAAGCATTATAAATAATGTATATTTAAGTATATTCTGATAAGTGTTGAGGCTACTCTACTGTCATGCAATAAGATATATTGGAGTATATAAAACTATTCAAATATTTATAAAGAATATAAAGGATTCTCGTGCCTCAGCATCCTGGGTGGCTGGGAGTACAGGTGCACGCCACCACTCTCGGCTAATTTTTTGTATTTTTAGTAGAGACAGGGTTTCGCTATGTTGGCCAGTCTAGTCTCGAACTCGTGACTTCTAGTGATCAGCCCAATCCCAAAGTGCCGTGATTACTTATGTAATTGTGAGCCACTGCTCCCTGCCTTTTATATTTATTTACATTTTTTTTTCTGTTTTTTTATTTCTCTGCTTTCACCTAACAAGACTCACTGCTCTGCAATTTCCTGGTGGGAGACCCCATTCTATTTCGTAGAATGGAGGCTGCCCCAATTCCGGAATCTCAAATAAAAACGAATTTGATACATAACTAAATTTGCTGTAATTTTCTCTTTTGACAACTTTATAGGTTTCTGTTTTATTGCTTTCCTTGTGGCTGTATTGTCTTGTTCCAATGACTCTAAGGGCGAGGAGTGGAGAAGACTAGCTACTAGGGGCACCACTCGGTTATTAGACAATAACTTGGTAAGTCTGCAATATGAGGAAACTAAGATACTTTATTTGGGAACTATCAATTTTTCAAGAGAGAAATCCTCAAATCTCAGAATTTGGATTCACGTATCCTTGAGGAAGGAGAAGAGGCAAGAAGTCCCAGAGTTCACAAGGGCATCATTTTGTTTTCAGTCCTGTGCTAATCTCCCTCTGCCAACAGCTCCTGATGTTGCTAATCTCAGAGCATGTATGGTTAAATTTCTGTAAATATCAAACACCTGATTTCCAAATGGAGGCTAAAGTGTAGTGGGCTTACCCACTGGGATTTGTAGGATGTTGGTAATTTTCCAGTGGTCCAACTTTTCTACACGGACATGCTCTTCATTCTTGAGTAACTGTGCTTTTTCATTTCCGTATTGTCATCTTAGTGAGATTTTAGAAGGAAAGTGGAGGGATATATGCGATGATTCCTGCATGTTTAACAGTGTTGGCCATGGTGATCTTGATCAAGTTAGCTAACCACTGCTCATCTCCACTTTTTTTTTTTATTTTAATGTCACAATTAACATGAAATCAAAGAAGTTAGAGAAAAATGTGAAAGACTTTGAAATGGACCAAAACTATGTCAACCTAAAATAATCAAAAATGTCAGAATCTGGTTTAAAGAGTGTTTATTAGAGCAAAGGGTGGAGACTGCAGCTTAGGACACACCTCTAAGTTACCTTGAGGAGAGCTCTTGAGAACACAAAAGAAACTCCAGCTTGTGAAGAAAGAACAAATCAAGAGAGGGAGCAAATACGAAAGTTATTTGTCAGGAATTCTCATTGGTTTACAGAAATAGCATTGGTTAGTGACTGACCAGACATAGTTGAACTATAGGGTGTATGACATTTGATGGCTACGTGGTGCCAGTTACTCTAGAGCCCACATAGCAAGTGACTGTAAGAGATACTTATTTCACTTTGGAGGGAGTGAGATGTGGCTGCTGATGTTGTTACATTTCTTTCTTTTTTTTTTCTTTTGAGGCGGAGTTTGGCTCTTGTTGCCCAGGCTGGAGTGCAATGACGCGATCTCGGCTCACTGCAACCTCATCCTCCCAGGTACAAGTGATTCTCCTGTCTCAGCCTCCCAAGTAGCTCAGATTACAGGCATGTGCCACCACCCCCAGTGAATTTTTTTGTATTTAGGAGAGATGGGGTTTCACCATGTCAGGCTGGTTGCGAACTCCTGACCTCAGGTGATCCACCTGCCTCAGCTTTCGAAAGTGCTGGGATTACGGGTGTTCGCCACCGTACGCAACCACTGTTACATTTTAATTGCATTTCTGGGCCTGATGGTTTAAAGGGGCTTGCATTTTTCAGATGTAGCTTTTTTTCTTTCTTTCTTAAATATTACTCAATATTTACAAAAGAAAACTGGGCAGTGCTGGAGTGAGTGATTCAATGGCATCTCTTGTCCTTTTCTTGTCTTCATGCTACTTTAAAACTCTGTAAGTTGTTGAATACTGAAAGTAACACAAATGATTTTTGTCCACAAAAGTACAGGTTTCCTTGGGGAGAAGGCTGATTAGTGCTCTGTTGATATTGACCAGTTTTGCGTCTGTTAGGAAAACGTATGCAACATTTCTGACTGCCCACATATGTGTCTGTTCTTGGGATTCTTTAAACCCTTGTAACATATTATTGGTTCCCACATTAATGAGTTAATATTTGCCATGTGTCCATTTTAAATTTGTATCGTAATCATTATTATACCATTTAAAGATTGACAATATGAAGTTTGCAAACTGTAAAGTCTCTAACAGTTTTTTTAAATTTTCTATCTTTTAGTGTTATAAGAGCAAAATTATAGTTTTATATTTCAAATTATAAAAAGGAAATATTATTTAAGAAATAATGACAATAAAATAGCTACCATAGATGAAGGCAGAGGAGGATTAAGACAACATATTGAAGAAGATTTGCCACGTAGATATTCTGTCAATGCCCTAAACTTGAATCCAGATAGGCCTCATTTTAAAATGTAAACTTCACTAGTTACTGACAGAGAGGTACCGGAGGTCTGAATGATATCGTTATATCTGAGTCTTCTCAACTCTAAAATAAATACAATAATTGTAAAAAGAAAATACAACTTCAGGATTTCCTGAATTTATTATGCCAAGGGGAAAAGTTAAGCCCTAGAACCTGAGCCACATCACATGGCTGCTTTCCTACTCCGCTGCATGACGTTTCCTTCCTGATCTTGATGTGATGTTATATCTTAACTAGATGCCTTATTTGTTATTCAAGCTGAACCAAATGACACTGGAGATGGACACCCCAGAGTGTCATCAATAGTGACATCTTATATCTGCATGTCAGCCTTTGTATGGAAAACATTGTAATTCTGTGCAGCACTTCTGTTTTTGTCTCTATAAATGATCCTCATTTTCCCCCACGTTCAGAGCACTGATCACCATTCTTTGGAGTAGCTGTTTCCCATATGGTCACCTTCACATTTTGTGCTTAAATAAACTCTCCTTCAATTAGAAATGATTCCTTGTGATTATTTGAGGTTGACATTTGTTGACCAAAAAGGGACCCAAAGTGAGCCTCCTGAGAACCTTGCTGCTTCACTGAAATTCAGAGCGTTGGTATTGGCATGAGTAGCTGTCACTTATCTGACTTCACTGAATCTGGCAGGTATCTCTGGAAGGGTTCTCTTGGGTTTTCAATCTCCCTGGCTTGGCTGAGATTCAGACTTTATGCAAGCAACCTGAATTAAAGCTCTACTTTGAAAGGTAAGAGTTTCATCTGCTATTTCTCTAAAAATTCTGCTGTTTACAGGTTTCACCTTCCTTTGAGATTAAGGTTTTGTTTGTCTTACTTGCTAAATTATAAAACTTTTTTTTCTGGCTCAAACTCGATCAAACAAAAAACAGAGAGAAAGTGAATCTTTGTTGCATAAGCTATATTTGTGGTTTTAAACTGGCCAAGTTCTGAAATTCAGTTCAGTGGACCAAATTCCCCCTACAGTCTTTGGTCAATAAAGAAGAAAACCCACATTATGCATAATTGTTCACCCAAAACTGAGTCTTTCTCCTTGGGAGAAATTTACCACTAAATATACCAGATGGGTTTATGTATAATACTTATAATGTCTCCTCATGTTGTTATTTTTTAAATGGTCTCATATAATTCATAAAAATGCCAAATTGCAATGGCTAAAGTAGGTGCCTTGAAAATGCCTAGACCAATGTATTCGCATGCTCAGTTTTAAAATGGCAGCTCCAAGAAGAAGCAAAATAATCAAGAGAGGTATTTTCAGTGGTACTTAAAAGTGTCCAAAAGAGGTTCTGATAAAATTTTTTCTTTATAAGAAAAATAAATAATTTTCTCAATTTCTAAATGTAAAAAGACGGCTAAAATTTATCCTCCTTCTTCCTCAGCTCCTCCTTCTTTTTGTCCATTATTATTTAAACTGCCTTGCCCAGACCTGCCTCTTCTTCCTCCACCTCCCCCTGCTCTACCGCAAATCCTCCTCCTCCATCACCGTCTTTTTCTTCTCCTGTTCCTCCTCTTTCTCCAGCTCCTCCTCCTCTAACTCCTTCTCCTGTCCTGGCTCCACTTCTCAAACAGCAGTGTTTGGCTGGTGAAAGCCTGCCCTAGTTTATCAATCGTGGTGAAAGATAAAACATAGAGATATACTTTTAAAATTTCCTGATTTTTAACAGGACTGTAGGTTTTTTTCAGGAAATTTAAATTAAATATTTAAGTTTATGACTCAGGCTTGACTTAAAAAAATAGTTATTATTTTAAATAAAAAATGAACACAAGCTCTTGTTACTGACACAAGCCCTTGTTAACACTGGAGCCACTTTATCTGTAGTAAATTCCAATGATTACAAGATTCCATTCCTTGGAGTAGGCAAATAATTCCAATGGTAGATGTCACAAATAATCCTTTGTCAACATACAAGTCTCAGCCTGTAGCTTTTCAACTAGGTCTCATACAAGGGACTTATGTTTTCTTCTGGTTCTGTCAGCTCTCATCCATCTTACAAAATCATAATTCTTAAAATTATAAAATGCTCACATTTCTTTCTCCCAAAAAGGGAAAACATATATAGAATAAAATAATGAAACTAAATTACTAGACATAACAAATTTTTGAAAATCTAATCCAATTGCAATCCATATTGCCACAGAAAATACTAAATTACTGAGTAATAAAAAATTACAAAACCTGACTGTTAACAAAGTCTTCCACTGACATTGGAGAAATCATCTCAGCTATCCCTACCGAAGTTCATATAGGTCCATCAAAACTTCTTCCAAACTCAAATAATATCCTTTGAGGAATTTTATTTGCACTAAAGGGAAGCATTTATTATTTGCACTATTAAAGCACTAAAGGGAATAAAGAGCAGAATTTTAGGATACTATTTAAAGGGAGGATTGATTATTCCCTCTACAAGCCCATGTAATATTCCAGTCCTTCCTGTAACAAAACTAAATGGTAGAAGAAGGAGGTTTGTACAGAATCTGAAAGCAATTAACAATACAGTCATTCCTCAACATTCAATAGTGCCAAACCCACATATGTTGTTGGCTGCCTTTCCAACTGAAGGTGGTTATTTAATGTAATAGACTTACATAGTGAATATTTTAATGTTCCTGTAGATAAAAATAGTCAATTTCTCTTTGTCTTCACTTAGAAAGACAGATAACACTCATGAACAATCATGCCTTAGGAATACACTGGGAGCCCAACTCACTTTTCACAAATGTTAAAAAAGACCTCTCAGATGTTGGCCTCTTTAAAAAATCCTTTTAAATACAGTTTGTAGATAATTTTCTCCTCAGCTCAGAGGATGAGAAGATCTCTGTAGAAGGTGGCATTTACTTGCCACCACAAATAGCTTTAAAGGACACAAGATTTCTAAAGAAAAACTTTGATTTTGTCAAAAAAAAAAAAAGTAGAACACTTAGGCCACCCAATATGTTAGGAAGGACTTTTTGTTAATACAGACAAACTAAAAAGTATCTTAAGATTTTCACCACTGAGAACCAAGAAACAGATGAGAGGATTTTTGGGATGGCAGGGTAATTTAGAGATTGGATCCTAAATTTTTCTTTAAAAGCCCATCCCTTGTATGCTCTCTTCATACAAGACATTCCAGACCCTCTGGATTGAACAGAAGAAAATCAACGTGGTGGCTCATGCTTGTAATACTAGTACTTTGGGAGGCCAAGGCAGGAGGATTTCTTGAGCCCAGGAGTTCAAGACCAGTCTCGGCAACATCGTGAGATCTCTACAAAAATAAACAAACAAAAGTTAAACAAATCTCTACAAAAAAATTAACAAACGAAAAGAGATAAAAGATGATGCTAATATTCCTTTCTAATGCTCCAGTTTTGGTGTATCCAAATTACAGCCTTCATTTTTATTGTTCATATGTAAGAGTGATGGTAATGCTTTAGGGGTCCTAACTCAAAAACACGGAAAACAAAATAATCCTGTAGGGCATTAGAGCCAACAGTTAGATCCTGTAACAAGAGGACTGTTAACCTGCATGAAAGCTGTAAGAACCACTTCTTTGTTAAGGCAACTGAAGAAATTTTGAATGAGAACACACCTTAGTGTTTTTATTTCTCATTTTGTGGAAGTAATGCCTAACTCACACCACATTCAACATTATTTAATTAGTAGAACAGCTTCATATAAAGTTTTACTTCTTTCTGATTCTCATATCACCGTCTCTAGTGGTAATAACCTAAATCTTGCATTCTTCTACTTCCATTGTCAGCTGAAACTCTGGACAATTGCATAACCCTAACTGTTCAACTTCTCTCCTTTTTTTTTTTTTTTTTGAGACGAAGTCTTGCTCTGTCACCAGTCTGGAGTGCAGTGGCGCAATCTCGGCTACCGTAACCTCCACCTCCCAGGTTCAAGCAATTCTCTTGCCTCAGCCTCCCAAGTAGCTGGGACTACAGGTGCACACCACCAAGCCCAGAAAATTTTTGTATTTTTAGTAGAGACAGGGTTTCACCATGTTGACCAGGATGGTTTCTACCTCTTTACCTTGTGATCTGCCTACCTTGGCCTCCCAAAGTGCTGGGATTACAGGTGTGAGCCATGGCACCCAGTCTCAACTTCTCTTTTCTAGGACTGGCCTGCAAGAGATTCCCTTTGCTAATGCTGGTGTTGTTTGGTTTACAAACTGGATTTCACTTTAAAAAGTATCCTTAACTGAAGAAATAAAAAGTGCTTAAGTTCCAAAAGCCACTTTGACTCAACAAACAAAATTAATTACATTGGCTGGGGCTCCTCAAATAACAACAACAACAAAACTGCTAATATTTATACAGACAGTAGATAACGCTTTTGAAGTAGCTCATGACTTTTTAATGTCATGGAAACAGAGATTTTTAACCTCTTCTGGTCAATCCATAAAAACTGGACACCTCATTTCACAATTGTTAGAAGCTGTAATATTACCAGAGTTACTGTTCATAATTAGAATTCCAGGTCATTCAAAATCAGATACCCCAGAAAACAAATGAACAAACAATGAGTAGCTGCTAAGTTAACAAAAGAACCTCTCTAAATACATCTAAATAAGAAAATATTTGATATTAACTTTAAAAAATCTACTTTTGATTTTAAGAAGTAGCTTAATCTAGAGTTCTAAAATCAAAACAGAAAAGTTGGAAAGCAAAAGAGGCAACATACCCTCTCTAAAGGAGATATGATATGGGCCAAATGATTTGCCTGTGTTTCCTGCTGAATTACAGTTATATACATGAGCTAACTCACTGGAGCCCTAAGACGTGATTGCTTGGGGAAAATAATATTGTTTAAAACCTTTTTCAATCATAGCTCATTATTACATTTGTTCAAAATGTAATCCAGGGAAACTATTACATGGCTCCCAAGGAAATTATATATATAAAAATTTATGTGTTTTGGGTATCTTTCCCGTATCTCTAGTGCACTGGGCCATTCATCTTTGGTGTAATTTTTTGTTCCCAACATAAAGGGGTATGTTGATTAAGCTGGTCCGAAGAAGGAATGCGACAAATAAACCTTTTCCAAATTTGTACTATATCATCTTGAAATCAAGTTGTCCTTTGGGGCAGCACCAGGTTGAGAAAAAGATGACAAGACATCTTGACCTCGTTGTTAAATGAGCCCTTGTGATTTGTTACCTCTTTATAATAAAATGTTACTTAACCTTCTTAGAGTGTAATCAGTAGTAGCCAACCAAATCTTGTTATCTGCGTGTCAGTCTTTGTTGGAAAAATGTTGTCATTTTGTTCACCACCTCGATTTTTGCCTATACAAATGATCCTCATTTTTCTCCACACCAGGAGCACTGATCACCATTCTTTAGGGTAGCTTTTCCCCAGACAGCCACCTTCACACTTTGTGCTTGAATAAACTTTCTTTAAATTAGATTTTGTTCCTTTTGGTTATTTTGGGTTGACCCAATTGAAGATCATTGCAAAGCATTGCTGTGAGGATTAAATAATTTATGTAACTTAACAGAGTGCCTGGAATGTAGTAACCATTAAATAACTGATAACTAAAACAGATACCAGAAATCTGTGCTCAGAGATATGGTGAGTTAATTGAAATATTGCAAAGAATGATAATAGATTTTTAAAGGTAAGGCATCCAAGATATTTGATAACTTCTCCCAATATGTTATAAAAATATGATTAATGATATCACTCTGAATTATCAAAATAATGTATTTTGCACCAACAGGAAATTAACTATTAGGTTGTTTCTTTTTCTTGAAAGTTAATAATCAGAATAATAATGGTTAGTTTAAAAAGCAATTTTTATATTATACACATGGTATCTTATGGCCATGCCCATGAAAGATGACTGTAATTTTTTCACTTTTGTGCAAAGCCCTGGAGCTTTGTTCTTTTCTCATAAAGACTCCTCACATTTCTTCCTTGGAATTTCTACTTTCTTTTATGTACACTGACCGTGAGCAATGATAATAACTACTGCTTGTGAGGGGAAATATCATTAACCATTTTTTTCCTCTCCCTAAAAGGATTGTTGTTGCTGCTGCTGCTGCTGGAAATAATAGATGCAGAGGTGCTTTAGCTAATGAAGCATGGTCACAAAGAAACCACCTGATGTTCTGGTGCTGGTCGCTGAAGAACAGTGTAAGGGCCATGGGAATGCTTCCCCTTCGCCCTCTGAAGGTTTGCTGAAAATCAATAGACAAAAGACAAATGTATTCAAGAAAAGGCATACAAATGTATTTGATCATAGATTTGCATCACAGGAGACCTTCAGAATGAAGACCCCAAAATACAAGGGGGACTGCCCATTTTTACGCTTAGGTTCAACGAAGTATGGACTGCCATGTAGAAATATGAATAGACAAAAGGGAATGATCTAATGCTAGTCGACTGAGTGGGGAAACCCAGCAAGGCCTGTCCATCTACATTCCCCTTGTCCTCTCTCTGCAGCTTTCCTTCCTTCTGGGTATGGGCGGGACTCTCTCTGGAATGGGGGTCTTATGACCTGCAGTCATATAAGGTAGGTCAGGTAAGTTCGTGATGGCCAGATTTTACAAAGACAGGTCAGGGCAGAGGTTAAAGTAATTTTTTTTCTTTTGAGATGGAGTTTCGCTCTTCTTATCCAGGCTGGAGTTCAATGGCACCATCTCGGCTCACCTCAACCTCCACCTTCCAGGTTCAAGCGATTATCCTGCCTCAGCCTCCCAAGTAGCTGGAATTACAGGCATGTGCCACCACGTCCAGCTAATTCTGTATTTTTAGTAGAGTTGGGGTTTCTCCATTTTGGTCAGGCTGGTCTTGAACTCCCAGCCTCAGGTGATCTGCCCGACTTGGCCTCCAAAAGTGCTGGGATTACAGGCATAAGCCACCGCGTGGGACTAGATTAATATTTTTAGGTTTTATATCAGGCTTTGGGAAAAAGAGGTTCTGGTTTCTATAAGCTGCCTTGGGGAAGAGAAATTCCAGTTCCTACGGCTAGTTTTGAGGAGAATTTGAGGCATTCATTCTCCTGTAGGCACCCCCTAAAAGAAGGTAGGGAAAGGTCTGGGAGAAACTTTTGCTTCTCAGACTAATGAGCCTTCATTTTGGGTCATCATTTTCTGATCCCCAACAGCTAGTTGCTCCTACTATGAAAAAATCATTTTCTTTTACAAATAATTTAAACACTTTATCTTTCATCCTTCTTTTGCTCCAGATGTCCGATTGCTTTTACAACAATTTAGAGCTGTAACAGAGGTCAGAAGAACCTGGGCAAAAGAAACACAGAAAGGAGAGAAAGCTGTTAAATTTCTACTTATTCCCTTCATGACAAATGGTTTGTTTTGGAGGTTGGTTGCACAAGGAAAGTTACGGGTTCCTTATGATTTCAATCTTTTCTATTTCACCGACTGTTCCCATTAGTATAAATAAGACAAAATGAACAAATTCTTTCTGTCCTGATGTCATAAATTCTGAAAGGCAAAAACCAAAATAAAAGCATAAAATTCAGTACAAGAGGACAATGGAAATGCTAGATTACTCACAACAATGATTTTACCTAGAGTAGTACTAAAATAATTTTTGCCCTAAATGGTTCTTGAAGGATTGCAGAGAAGCTGGACTGGCTAGACACACAAATCAAACGGGAGATTTTATATTCAGAAACGGAGGCTAACGTTTTAAAATGATTACTGTGGGTCATAATGTGTCACCATGTTATTTTACTCAGCATTCACAATAAAAAATATTTTTTTATTTCTTGCTCCTTTTTATTTGTTGAAGGAAAGACTAAGAAAAAGATAGTTTTCTTAAGCAGTCCTTTGCTTAAGGATTGCTTAAGGCAACCCAGTTAAATGGCAGAGCTAGTAATTTAACTGAGTCCTGCATGATTTGAAAGACAATGTACTTCCTAAAGTTCCATGTCCACTTAAAATGGAAAAAGAATGTAGGCAAACTTGAAGTTTGGCAGGAGAAAGCAAGACCTAAAAAACTCAGGAACCAGAGGAATGAGTGAGATGTATAATCCTTTGTTTTGTTTTAGTTTTGAATAAGAGGATTAAGGATTATTTTGTCTTGATATTCTTTGAAAACGGTTAAAAATAAATGTTCAGTTCTTCATAGATGAAAACTGAAGGTATCCTGAATTGCCTGCACAAGCTGTCTAATAGGCAGTAAGATTTTCTTCCATGACTCCTGGATAATTTAAGACTCCCCCGTGACCCACCCTCATCTCTGATTAGAACTATTTAAACCATAAGAAATGCGTTGATGTTCTCTTCTATTTTCTTCTAGAAATGTTACTAATTTTGCTTTTATATATAATCAAGCTCTTTATGAGTTAATGTTAAGGAGCGGTGTTAGGTAGAGGTGGAGGTTAAATTAAATTTTTTACTTGTTCCCTTTTTTGACAAATACTTTGATTTGGAGGCAAGTTATAACAAGGAAGGTCATGGGTTAGAAACTTAGAAAGGTTACATAAATTATCAAAAGTCATAATGCTAGAAATTCCATTTGACCCAGCAATTCCATTACTGGGTATATACCCAAAGGATTGTGAATCGTTCTATTATAAAGACATGTATTGTAGTGGAGCGAGCATAGAAAGTCAACACCAAGACAAAAGTATGCCAAATTGCAGGGTCTTTATTGCCAGTGGCCATGGAGGACTCACGTCTCTCCAACCCGTGGCCCCAAAAGGAGGGTGTCAAGACCTTTTATACTCGTAAACCATCTGGGGGTGAGGGTGAGGGGCGGGCGTGGAGGTGAGGGGCTTCAGACATTCCGAGGGCCAGTGGATTCTGTAAATCACCTCCTGGACGGAGATGAGGGTGAGGGGCTCCGGACATTCCGAGGGCCAGGGGACTTTGGACATTCCGATTGTCACTTAAGTGGTTCACAGAAGTCAAGATAAGAGTTAGTTTACACATTGCCTGGGTAGGGTGGAAATTACATACCTTAATTACTTACTACAAGTCACAGGGGCCAACATGGCGTGGGTTCGGACTGCTTGCCTGTCACATTAGGGGTTACAGAGAGCAGCAGTTTCAACAGAAAGCTGAGGTATGGTTGAGGTATGCAGTTTTATGGGGCTTTTACCATGTCACACATGCACACGTATGTTTGTTGCAGCACTGTTTACAGTAGCAAAGACCTGGAACCAACCCAAATGCCCATCAATGATAGATTGGACAAAGAAAATATGGCACATATACACCATGGAATACTATGCAGCCATAAAAACGACGCATTTGTGTCCTTTGTAGAGACATGGATGAATCTAGAAATCATCATTCTCAGCAAAGTGACACAAGAATAGAAAACCAAACACCACATGTTTTCACTTATAGGTGGGTGATGAGCGATGAGAACACTTGGGCACAGGGAAGGGAACAACACTCACTGGGCTAGGTAGCGGGGGGTGGAGGGGAAGGGAGGGACTGTGGAGGGCAGGGGAGGATGGGGAGGGATAACACAGGGAGAAATGCCTGATGTAGGCAATGCGGGGGTGGTTGGCGGGGGGGAAGGAGACAGCAAACCACTATGGCATGTAAGTACCTTTGCAACAATCCTGCAGGATGCAGGATGTGCACATGTACCCCAGAGTCCAAAGTATGGTAAGTTTTTGAAAGAAGTTTTGTTATAAAAATGGAAGTATATTCTTACCCCCTTTACCCAAATACATTTTAATGGATCTTTATGGAATCTGAACAAGTGTTGGAGTTAAAGATAACCTAATCCAGGAGACTTATTAGAGTCATCAAACAAAGTTTACTGCCAGAAAACCAGCAGGATACCAGAGTGTGCTTCAGCAGAATACTGGAGGAAGAAGTCTGTAGTATTACTCCGAACTATAGTTGCCAAGACTACTGCACAGCCTCAATTCTCAAATGACCACCTTCTGCTTCGTGCTACCATTATACTTTCCTTACCTTTTTGGAAAAGATTTGGCAATAATTTATCTTCTCCCCACTGTTTTATTATTTGCATGTTTTCTTTAATGTCTTTTGAGGCCTTCTAGGCAGGAGGCAGGCTTTATAGCTCTTTGTTTTCCTAGGATATAATAGAGTGCCTAAGAAGAAAGAAATATTTAATAAATTATGTTAAATTAAACCTTTGTCTGCCCTTTTTAAATTAAGACATGCAATTTTGTATTAAAAAATTGTCTCTGCTTTAGGGTTGCTTTGCTTTAACTAGACAGCTGAGATCCAGACAATAATTTTAAACAAATAATTTGACTCTATAATATCCATTATAAGCTAATTAAGAGCAGTGACCATGTCTTATTTATCTATTTCCTCAGCAACTAAAATAATAGACTTCATACAGTTGGCATTTAATAAACGTTTGTTGAACTTTAAAATTAGCATTTTAGAGACCCTTGTATTATGTGTTAATATATTCCAGTATTTAATGATGTCAAAGAAGCCATCATTTTAAATAAACATCATAAGAAACCTTTTTTATAAATGCTAAATTTTTATATTTTGACATTTTATTTTTCTATTAAACATTCTTCCAATTTTAAAAGATAAATTATCTTTATTTATATTTAAAAATCTGTTTTTTAAATTCCTTTACAGGTCTTACAAATTTCACCCTGAAGATTGTCAAAATGTCACATTTTATTTTCAAAATACTTTCTTTTTCATTTTTACTATCAGGACACACAACAATCCTAAGCGAGAGATCAATATTATATTCAGTATAAGTAGGTGAACAGAGGTGAAAAACATTTTTTAAATGACTTGTACTTTTCTCATAATGAGTCAGATACACCTGGACTCTATCCCAAACTATTACTATGCCCTGATTCAAAGTTCCTCACTCCCGGAAATGAAGGGTATACTTTGCCAAATGCTTTTAGATGAGCATTTCATACATACAGATTAATTACTTTTCTCCATTTTGATCATCTTTCCTCTGGATCTGAATTTTCAGCTGACGTATGTTAGTAGATCATTTCGATATCAAAAATATGATTTGAGAATAACTATGCATGCTAAGTGCTACTGAGGACTGAGCTAATAACGGGGTTATGTTCTTAGGTAGGTTGTGTTATGATACTATTCTCATTAGTAAATATACTACCTTGAAAGTCACGATTACACACAGGCTGAGACGTGATGTTCACCAGTCGTTCAAAATTTTCTAACTGGAAGCTGATTTGCACTTAATTCTGATTCACGTATCATATGAAATCTGGCATTTAGAATCATCTACCCTGAAATATTTTGAAGATTGTTCTTTCTTATGAATTATACATTAACTCTAGTAATTCTATGAAGTGGTGACTCGAAGACTTAGTAAAATGCATGGTAACTGATAAAGAAATTTGTATTCTTAACTACTAGAAAATAAAGATGCCTCAGTCCTTAATACAACTTGTTGCACAAAATAAAATAGAATCAATTTCATTCTCAATTACGACCCCAACTATAGGCTAATTCAGTTGTATTAAGAGTTTACTTCTTTAGGTATCTTGAGGGTGGCATGACTACTTCTATATTATTTCCAAATTATTGCAATATAGAGGCAGATACAGATTAAACCTTTACACATTTTTGCGGCTAACAGTCAAGAATTACTTTGAGGAAAATCTATGCAGGGAAAGTGACCTTTTTCCTACCCTAAATACACAGGACAAAATGCTAAGGGGCGGTGAAATTATATTTTATTTTTAATTTGAATTACATGCTTTCTAACAGAAAATAAACTTTGCTATATTTAGTGCTGTAATTAGGAACTAAATTATTATCTTTTACCGATTTTGACACAAGGCTTCTGGTCACAAAAAAAAAAAAAGAAAATGCCTCAGTTAAAATCTGCTGGAAGATTCTTCATTTAACACTGCTTCTGGGTGCTCATTTTGCAAGTTATTACTATTTATATACAGAAAATAAGTGCTTTTCTTTATCCATGTAGAAACATTGAAAAAGTATCCATTTGTTGTTAGAAAAACAATAGTGATAAAATGATTAATTATTTTAGTGTTCAGTGAATTGATTCCACATTTTTAAAATTCCCTATTGCAAATATTAGGTAGATGAGGTACTAGTTAAATATAAATATTGATATATGGTGAACATATTATCCATCTGCCTCTAGCCTACCTCTGCTTCCCCGGAACTATAAGCCGAAGTCACACAGCTAATGCACTACCTTGTACATCAAATGAAGTGTATGGGAAGAAGAAAGGAGAGACTTTAGGCCAAATGCAAAACAGCTCCAATATCCCAAATGTGAGTCCTAGAAAGAAGGATATTGACTAATGTCTCAGAAGCTCAACTGCATGCCCAACTATCTGATATGCTTGGGGGAAGCATAAAGATAGAAAAAAACACCCGTTTGTCACCCTTAGGAAACACACAGCCCAGCTGAGAAAGTCATCATGGCCCCAACTCAGCTGCTGGGCAACCCTCACTAAATATGAGACCAGAACTGAGGAACTGGAGCATGATATGATGAATCAGAAAAATATCTGAGGTCAGAGAAAACTTAAAGTAATATGCATGGCATATGCAAATTTAGAAATAATTTATGACCGAATTTCAAGGCAGGACACCGGGAAGGCCAGACGCTGGGGATGATTAGCTGTTTTCAGAGATAATCAAGGCCCTAGACCTAGAATGTAATTGTAGCAGGTCTTGGCAAATGCAGCCGGTCTTAATGGAGTCCTAAATTCACCATGAAGAAATAGTGGTATCTTTCAAGGTAGCCCCAGAGAAGTGAAGGTCCAGCCAGGGAGTCTTACAGTTCTGTAGTAGAACAGGGTTGCTAAGGAAAATCCCGTCTCCACTAAAACTCTGTATGCATATACATTTTTGCTCATGGTTCCTGGCTCATATCTCCCATAATCCTTGTTATTTCCTAAGTGACTAGAACAATGAGCCTAACTTTTGTTAAAGTGGTTGGTTTTTTGTCCCTGGTTCCTGAAGTGGTTTCAGAACAGCTTCGGAGTAATACAGGTGAAAGATAGTATTTTGTTATGATACTGGGGCTTTCTAGGCCTCAAAAGCAGACCTCAGGAAACAGAATCTCTCTCTCTGACTTTCTCCTGCCCTCTTTTACCTCTTTTTCTCCCCAAGGCAGGAATATTCCTCTGCCCTTCTGTCTTAGAGCTGCCCATAAGGAAATTCCCTGAACTAATTTGTCTGACTGTAGGTCCTAAGGCTTCTATTTCAGAAGGAGTCCTGCCCCACAGCCAGGTGGAAGGCAGGCTGCACAGAGAGGCCAAGAAAAACCTGAACAGATGGCCTTTCTGACCCTTCCCACTCAGCCTATTAGTATTAGATCATTTCCTTTTTGCCCAATCACATATCTACACAGTTGTCCATGCTTCAATTATGTTTACCCAGTGAGCTTTCCATAAAAGATCCAAGACGATGAAGTATGAGTAGCTTCCAGAACCCTGGGAGGTTCCCAAAAGAAGGTCTGAGAAGAAAACTGGGGGGTTCCAGAACCCAGTGGCTGCCAGGACACTGGGAGTTTCCGTCCAAGGAGGGCATAAAAATGCTATGCCCCTTTCTCCATATATTACCCTGTCTCTTTATCTGCATCCTTTTTAATAGTCTCTATAATAAACTGGTAAACATAAGTGTTTCCCTGAGTTCTGTGAGCCGCTCTAGCAAATTAGTTGAATCTAAGGAGGAGGTCAAGAAAACCCTGATGTATAGCTGGTGGGCCAGAAGTACAGGAAAAACAACCTGTGACTTGCGAGTGGTTTCTGAAGCACTCTCTCCTGGTAGTCAGGGTAGAATGGGAGGACACTCAGCTGGTGTCTGCTTCAGAATTGATTGCTTGCTTGTGTGGGGAAAAATTCCCCACGTATCTGGTGTCAGAGCATATTGTGAGAGTATAGTGAATGGAACAATTTGTTTTTTTCCCTAAACAGCACCACTTACATGTAAATGCATTGCTCAGCTTCCCTAGGAACACAATTGACAGATGGTCCCAGCAGCTGCCATGGTGGATTCACCACTGCATTCATGCCAAGGCCATGCTTCTCCCATGCTTTTCACAGCTGATGGTAGAGCATGCATGGCAGAGGATCCAAGTGTTGGCCTATTCCCATAGTATGTGAGATTCTTCTTTCGGTGAACTTTGTAGGGCACCCCTTAGTCTAGTTGAAACTTTTTCAGAACTGCACTGTAGTGTGAGATGCTTCCTACCTCATCTGTTTCACTTGCTCCTCTCCTTTCACAGCTCTGAATCACAGACTGAAGGCTGTTCCTGTCTAATTTTTCCATTTTATCCATCACAGACATTTCCCCTAATAAATCTCTTGAACATTTAGTCCTATCTTGGCATCTGCTTCTTGGAAACCCCAAACTAAATCAGAGCCAATCTTCAGATTATCCCTCTCCTTCTCTTTTTCAATGGCCAGCACCACTTTAATATCTCATTCATTCCTACTGCATTCTCTATCCTGTACTTCCTGTATTTGAACTTCCTCCACCCTGCTAAGCTGCTATTTTTCTATTTTCATTCCAGCTCCTAACCATCCTTTTCTTCAGACACCAGATTATTTTGTTTTATGTCTATTTATCTGATTTTAACATGGGAGAACATATGCAATGGCTTATCTTTAATGGTTTAATAACAGACTTTCAGGGCAAAAGAAAAATCTCTAATTTGTAGCAGTGACTATTTCCATTGTATAAAAATTCTCATATGGTCATTTTCAAACTACCAACATAGATCACTTGAAGTGCAGTTTGGATGAGATGTACACAATCACCTCTTGCAACCTACACAAGCTTGGCTTTGACACGTCACTGTATACCTCTCTTCTCAATTCATCCAGGTTCCAGTCCCCACCTACAGGAAAGATCCTCTGTAGAAATGCTCTCTCTTTCATGACCATCCTGGACAGCGTTGAGATAAGTGTGAATCACAGTCTCTGGGATTTTTTTTTTAACCTCTTGCTTCTGTTAGTTTGTGCTTCTGTTAATAAAATACCTGATGCTGGGTAATTTATAAAGAACCTAAATTTATTTTGTTGTGGTTCTGAAGGCTGGGAAGTCCAAGATCAAGGTTCTGGCATTTGGTGCCTGGTGAGAGCTTGGGCTCTGCTTCCAAGTTGAGCCTTGTTAATGCATCCGCCAGAAGGGACAAGTGTGGTGTCCTCACATGATAGAGGAAACTGATGGGCAAAAGGGGATGAATGCTGTAATCTTACATAGCAGAAAGAACTGAAGGAGAAAAAGGAGGTAAGCTCTGTGTTCTCACATGGTAGAAGAGTGGAAGATTAAAATGAGCATAAGCTAGTTTCTTCCAGCCCTTTTACAAGGCACTAATCCATTCATCGGGGAGGAGCCCTTATGGCTTAATAACTTCCTCAAAAGGTCCATCTCTTAATATTACCACAATAAGGCTTAAGTTTCCACATGAATTTTGGAGGGGACATATTCAAACCATAGCATTCTGCCCTCACTCCCCCCAAATTCATGCTCTCCTAGATATAAAATACATTCATTCAATCCCAGTAGCCCCCAGAGTCTTAACTCATTTTAGGACCAATTCAAAAGTCAAAAGTCGAGAGTCTTATCTAAACCAGAAATGAGTGAGACTCAAGGTACAATTCACCCTAAGACAAATGCCCTTCCTGCTGTGGGCCTGTGAAATCAAACATGCTATAAGCTTCCTAAACAGCAATGTTGTGAAAGGAATAGCATAGACATTACCACTCTAAAAGGTATACATAGGCAAGAATAAAAGGGTAACATGTCTCAAGTTATCCCCAAACCCCACAGGGCAATCAATATTAAGGTTAGAAAATAATCTTTGACTCCATCTCCATGTCGCACCTCCTGGATACACAGGGGTGGGGTGTCAGGTTACAACCTCACAGAGGAAAGCAAATATCAATTTAAAGTTGTCAGATTCTTGGATGTTAAAGCCCCAAGACAAGATTTTATGTAAACTTACAGAGCAGGAAATATCACATTCCTTGTATTCAGAATTATTATCTCTGTGATGGTGAGGTCTTGTTGTGCCATTGCTGGAAGGCCACGACATTTTGGATTGATTGTACAAATGTTTAAAAAATAAAACAAAAAAACAAGGCATTTCTTCTCTGTAAGAGGCCCTTTGTCAATATCATGGTGAGAAAGAAAAATGGATCTTACAGAAATATGCAGAAAATGAATTGGTTTGAGAACTAGAATGCTGTTAGAACTGATGCTTTCTCTCTTGGAGAGGGGTAGAGTGTCATTTCAGTTGGCCTTAACGTCACAGAAGCTACTGGAGATGGGCTTAGAGCCTTTTTGGTAAAAGTTATGCTAACTTTTCCATCATACTCTGAGGAAATAATCTGAGCAGATTTCTCAACTTTAGGTTTTCAAAATTGGATAACTTAAAGTCATGAAAATTAATTTTCTTGTTCCCGTATTGTCCAGATTGATTCTGGCAGACATCTCATCTTTCTTGCTAGAAGGGTCACTGCAAAATATATTTTCCTTGTAAATGTTTTGGTTCTTCCACTTCCTAAATTAACATTCCTTAAACATATTTTCTGTTAGCCAAGACTCTTTTCAGATTACAAAAATTTTAATGATCGTTCCATTCTTCCAGTCATCCAGATATAAAAGATAGAGATGTTTTG
Organism: Cacajao melanocephalus; assembly: GCA_963573385.1. Classification (NCBI taxonomy): domain Eukaryota; kingdom Metazoa; phylum Chordata; class Mammalia; order Primates; family Pitheciidae; genus Cacajao; species Cacajao melanocephalus. The sequence goes on from CAUYLG010059948.1 coordinate 26,339, forward strand.
TCCCTCTTACAATTATATCTAATCAACTGCCTACTCATACAGATTTTATATCTGCAATATTTACAAAGTTTTACCTGTTCTTTTATTGCTTATTATTTTTTATGTTAGCAATCTCTGTATTTTAACTTCCTCTTTTGTAGGAAAAGCATAGAAAATACTTCAAGAGCATAAGCATTGAAAGAAGGTTCTTGGATGAAAACTGATCCCAACACTAGAACTTGCTGCTTAAGAGATGGACATGCACATCGGAAGACACGTGACATAATAGGAATCAATGTTGGCACTTCCCTTAACTAATTTTGTGAATTTTAGAGTTTTAATCTCTTTAATCTTTTTGTGTTCTCTATACATAATGATCATAAAATAAAGCCTATTTTAGAGAGCTGTTGGATGATAAAAGGAGAAAATGTACGTTAATTGCTTAGTATTTTTTTTCTTGCATTTGGTAAGGATGTAACAAATACCAGTTATTGTTATTATACATCAATAGCAATGCTTCCTAAATCCTAATTCAGACACCTCACATAAGTAGCTTGAAACTGACCATAGTGGGAATATTTACACCACATTAACTGGCAAACAATACGAAACAGTTTATTTTATTTATTTATTTATTTATTTATTTATTTTGTGTGTGTGTGTGTGTGTGTGTATGTGTGTGTGTTTCTTCCTAGGGAATCTACTACTAAACATTTACTAGCACCCCACTCATGTTGGGTTGATCAATGTGCTTTGAAACACTTATTTTCAAGAGGTCAAAGATGAAACGATGGCCAAATGAATAAGCAGAATGAGTTCATTCCTTGTATAAGTTGGCCAGGAAATGAAATAGGTCATCAATCAGGAAGCTAGAACTGAAAGAAAAAATAATTAGATTGCTAAGAGGCTCGACCCTTCCTTTGACTTGAATTATGTTGAGATGTGTGATTCTGGTGGATACTAAAAGTCTATTAAACTTCAGTAGCCTATAAGCTAGCTTCTATGTAGCAAATCACAGGCTAAAAATGATGTCATTATTTCATATGTCAGTACATTCAGATTTTACATTCTACATCAACTTGCATTCTCGTCTTCTATAAATTATTTCCTTATTGTTCCAATCTTGTCTCTGCTGTACAGTGGAGTAGGTGGGGAAGGGAGCTTAGGTGTCCACTCTCAGGTAATCAGAGGACTGAGAGAGAGAGCAGGGGCATTTATTGGCCAATATAGTTGTAAGAGTGGTAATGAGAGACCCCAAAGGTAAGGTAAGTTTGGGCTTAATCATCCTTCAGAGTCTCCCAACAAGAAGATTCTCTTTCAAATACTAATTTTAGTATTCTGCTTTATTTTCTACCAAGCATTTTTTCTTCTACTATAAGCATCTTAATTCAGACTACTGTTTCATCTTGTTTTGTATTGTTGCAATCTCCTTCCAAATATATTTTTCCAGCTTCTAATAATTTTCTATTTCTTCCTATGCCTACAGAGAGAGAGAGAAGGAAAGAGAGAATCTTTTCATTAATTTGTTTTATTTAAAGTATTTTTTACAAACTCATCTTTTGAAATGCAAGATCCTTGTCAACGTGGTTTTATCCTGCTTTCTCAGATTTGTCTCATATTACATAATCTCATATACCATACAGACAATACAGACTGAGTTATTTATTTGTGTTACATGATTATGGCTGTTGTGCCCCATGCAGTTGGCTACGGCTGTTTCCCGACTTGCATACCTTTCTCCACCACCTTTGCTTGCCACAACCATTTAAAATTTGCACCACACATATCATGGTTCAATAGTACCATTCATCATTTTTTTCAATGAAAAATACTCTTTCTAATTTTCAAAACTCTTTCTAATTTATAAAATTTACAGAATTATTATTTCTAATTTTCAAAGACTTTCTAATTTACATTTTTTTTGCCAATTGTTACATTTGGTTTTATATTATAGTTATTGGGGGACTGATTATATTTAGACATTTGAATGAGACTTGGTGATATGATTATATGAACTCTGTGCAAGATGGAAGGAATCAAGAGCCAGGAATAGCACAGTTGCACTTTATGACTAGAGAGATGAGAAGGAATGGGGGGAATCTGACTCCAGACTGAGGGGATAGTTAAATAGGTAGACAGAATTCAGGGTATGTGGAATGCTCAGGTAAGATTCAGGGGAGGGTTGGTACCAGTATTTCTAAGTGGAAGTGAAGTAGGGCAGGCAGCCTGTAACACTGAGTGGTCCGATTTTGAGACAACCCTCAAGAAGATAACACCTGACAAATAATCACGGCACAACTCCTGTCCTAAGAGAAGATAGATGAATCGGGCAGAATATTTGGGTGGAAATTAAAGTACAGTCCCAATTTTTCTATGTTTGGCAAGCATATCAGTGAAAGAGGACCAGTGAGCTGTGACCAATGTGAATATTTACAGATACCCCAGAGGCAGACCTGACTCTGATTCATAGCAAGAATCTAGCAGTTTTAACAGAGTTCAGATGTGAGAGGCTAGCTCAAACTACGTTAGAACAAAGGGGTAAGGGGAGAGCGGAATTAGGTGTGATGCTTTAATGTACTCACTGCCTCTGCAGGATTAGCTGGAGAAGACCCAGAGAGCCTGAACCCACTGATGTTGATGGTGGAGGTTACCGAGCTGAGGATTCTGTAGCAGACTCCTGGGCATGAGAACTTCTGAGTGTCAGACTATATGTGGATAGGGCTGTGAAACCTGATACTTATTTAATTGCGTTTTGAACCTATGGAGAGTAGAAACTTGCATCATTAACATGTCTATTGCCTGAGGCACCTAAAATAAGACTTTGCCTATAGAAAGATCTAAAAACTATTAGGATTAGATATACTTAAGGGTATTGTGGAAGAACACCCTTGTATTACAGTGAGGCTCAGCATTTGAATCTTGTGTCTTTTTTTCCTTATCTGCAAAAAGTGGATAGCACTTGTATATCATAGGATTGCTATATGAATTAAATAAGATAATTTATGTAACAATTTTTAAGAGCCTAATAATTAACAAGCTCTTTATATAAGCTAGAGATTACTGTTTTATCATTAATATCCTTATCATCATCCTTTTTATTTCCAGTCACATACTTTAAAAAATTAATCTAATTACAGTATAGGCGAGATGTCTTTTATTTTACTTTCTGTTCCACAGATTGAAAGCAAGATTGCCATTAATCATTCATAACAAATATATGCTTCAACCAAAATTGTGTGTATCCCCTTGAGTTGCCCATATTAGGCAACCTATATAGACTGTAAAAGAGGTCAACTGTTTATGGTTGTTTTTAACAGACACTCACATATGTTGTTAAAACATATCATCCACATTGGAAGTGAATTGTTTTCAATTAAAGAAAAAATTATACCATCTAAAGGTCATACTGTTTATATCTGTAATAAATACAGTATAATAAATGCCAATATAAATCTCTCATCAAGTTATGAAGTTTGCTAGAATATTATTCTTGGAATTCAGTTTAGAAGGAAACATCTGCATTTTTCCTGGATGCTACATCTTACAACATCACAAATACGGATGGTGCAGCAAGTCAATTCAATTCAGAAGAAAAGTTAGAAAGCATAGCAGTATTCTTCCTGAAAAGTGACAACACTGAAACTAAAAAAAAAAAATCAAAAATAAATCTGGCCAGACGCGGTGGCTCACCCCTTTAATCTCAGAACTTTGGGAGGTCAAAGCGGGTGGATCATATGAGGCCCGGAGTTTGAGACCAGGCTGGCCAACATGGTGAAACCCATTTCTACTGCAAACACAAAAATTAGCCGGGTGTGGTGGTGAACGCCTGTAGTCCCAGCTACTCAGGCGGCTGAGGAAGGAGAGAATCCTTTAAACTCAGGAGGCAGAGGTTGCAGTAAGCCACGATCATGCCACTGCACTCCAGCTGGAGCAACAGAGCGAGAGAGTCTGTTTCAAAATAAATAAATAAATAAATAAATATAAATAAATCTTTTACCTGTATTAATGGTAATAAATGCTTTACCTTGAGTCAGTGGTCATCAGAACCTGAGGTTTATCCAAGTCTTTGGATGGTTCTTCACTTGTAAGGAAATCACTAAGTTAAAATATTTATATCTGAAAAATATTTCCAGAGGCCTCTAATTTATACATGTGCCATGAGTCTGAAAAAACTATCAATACATTGCGAAATTATATAAGCAGTTGTAATATACACTTATAAAATACATTCCTATTAATAATATGATTTAATTTCAGAGCTCCACAGAGACTCCCAGGTCTGTCTCCTTAGCTGTCCCTAGTGATGTAAGTGCACTAAGGGCCATCCACGCCAGTAAAATGTGCTCAGAGGTTTTGCCTCAAAAGCAAACATTTCTTGAGCTCACTGGTAGTTTTATGTTCTAAGATCTTGTCAATGTTTGGAACTTTGACTTTGACATGACATTACATGCAATGCTGGTAATTGCAACTCTTTGTATGTGCAATTATTCATTAAATGACAGACTTATAATAATAATTATAAAACTAATGATAAATATGATGATGATGATAACTAAGGTTTTTGAATGCTTGTGTATACCAGGCATTGTGTTGAATGTTTTTCATGCATTACCTCCTTTATTTGACTCCTTTAAATGCCTTATTTGGTGACTAATGTTATTAATTATTAAACAAATATTTATTGAGTGCCTGTATACCATACCCTGTTGATGGTAAAGGATTTGGAGGTGAAAGTAATATGTAAATTTGATGTTTTCATAGAGCTTCTATTCTAGGATAAGTTAGATTCTCAGTTTATAGAGTTTAAATTTGATTATTTACATATTCTTAGATCTCCAAAGCTCTTTTTTTTTTTTTTTTTGAGACTGATTTTTTCTCTTGTTGCCTAGACTGGAGTGCAATTGTGCAATCTCAGCTCACTGCAACTTCTGCCTCCTGGGTTCAAGCAATTCTCCTGTCTCAGCCTCCTGAGTAGCTGGGATTACAGGTGCCCGCCACTATATGCCTGGCTAATGTTTGGTGTTTTTAGTAGAGATGGGGTTTCACCATGTTGGTCAGGTGGATCTTAAACTCCTGACCTCAGGTGATTCGCCCACCTTCGCCTCCCAAAGTGCTGGGATTACAGGCATGAACCACTGCGCCCAGCCTCTGAAGCTCTTAAAGCTTAGAGAAGTTATCCAAAGTTGCAGAGTGTGTAGGGTTTTTAGTGCTCCTTACCTTTCAGATGAACTAATGTTCACTTCAGTTACAATTAGGACAAACAGTGGAATTTTTTTTTTCTTAACTATGGAATGTGTGGAAATAGTAAATTAAAACAAACAAAACAAAACAAAAAACTAGGCTGGAAATGGTGGCTCACACCTTTAATCCCAAACTTTAGGAGGCTGAGGTGGGAGGATGGCTCAAGGCCAGGAGTTCAAGATCAGCCTGGGCAACATGGCAAGACTCTGTCTCTACAAAAAATTTCAAAGTTAGCTGGATATGGTGGTGCATGTCTGTATTTCTAGCTACTTGGGAGTCTGAAGTGGGAGAATTGCTGGAGCCTGGGAGGTATAGGCTACAGTTTGATAAGATCACTGCACTCCAGACCCCAGCCTGGGTGACAAAATGACACCCTCTCTCTGAATATTCAAAAAAAATTTTTTAGTCAAAAAAATTAATTTTATTGTACTTTACCAGTTACTGACTGGGTAGGTATTATTTTTTTAATCCTATGCCTAATTCGTGCTAAGAATGTATTATTTCAAACCTGAGTATAAACTTTTCAAATGCAAATATTGAGATGAACATATCAGCTCCTCTTTCTTTTGCTATAGTGAGTTTAATTGTGTTTTTAAAGTCAGATTGTCTTTGTCTTAGAGATAGCACCCGCAAATGATTCAGCTCACATCTCCTAAGTATTAGGGAATTATTCTATGGTCACAATGTCATGATTATACCTTAGAAGACTAAAAATAATTTTAAAATATGAGAAGATAATTAGTCCACATTTAATTTTTCACATTGTTACAAGTACTTTTTATGCATCTCCTCCCAAGTTAGGATCCCATCAAGGTTCTTGCATTGTTTTTGATTGCTATGTGTTTTTCAATCTAGAGAAATCTTTTGTTTGGTTTTTGTTCTTTCGTTTTTTACATTAATATCCTGAAGATACTGGTCATTTAAAGTTTGTATTCAATCATAATACAGACACCCACACCGGAGACTGGAGTCAGTTTCCTTTCCATAATCATTGAGAAGGATATTTATTTTGCTGATTGTCTTTTCTCTTATTTACAGTTTTGCAATCCCTGGCTTCAAGATTTGTTTAGAAAACACATTGCCATGTCATTTTGATAATGGATCTGACTCTAAGGTCTTATGGCACATGTTTGGACATTTAAATTGCAGCTCTTAAAGCTTAAATACAGTGTTTATAAGCGTACAACCTTGGCTTGGCTCTAAGGTCTTGACTTCACCTACTGTTCACCAAGATATTGGTACCCTGTTTCCTGAGTAGCCTCAATGATTTTTTTTATCCTTTCTTGAGAGTCAACCAAATAATTTTTTCTAATTTTGACATTTTATTTAATATTATATTTTTTACAGGGAAAGATTACTTGACTCATCATAGTCTATCATTTTCGTATAGTATTTTAAAAATATTATTAAGTTAGGCATTAGATTTATGATAATGAGTGGAAATACTTTGATAAAACAATATTTTTAAATGCAAAGAGAACTTCACAAATAAACATAATTTATTAGGCAATAAAAACATCAAATACATCAAATAGATTTTTAATGTCAATGACAGTAAAGATTATAGAAAATAAAGTGTTTCTTAGCTCTTTGATGATTTGAGTCCTATTTATATCAATAAATTTAACCTATGTCAATTAGTGTTTGATGGTTCAGTATTTGCGTGAGTATACACATTTGCATGTATATTCACACAAGCATGTTAAATGTTTTTGGTCCTAATTCTCATGAATTTTAAATATATATATTTATTTAAATATTTATGTATATTTATCTGTATAAAATTTGCCACACCTGGCTAATTTTTGTATTTTTAGTAGAAATAGGGTTTCACCATGTTGGCCAGGCTGGTCTTGAACTCCTGACCTCAGGTGATCCACCTGCCTCACCCACCCAAAGTGCTGGGATTACAGGCTTGAGCCACAATGCCCGGCCAAATTTTAAATAATTTTTAACCCCATTGGGATTTCATCATGTATACTTGCACTTGATAAAGTAGTTGCTATAGAGAGTTTGTCTTGGACTCTGCATTTTTATATGAGCATTCTGTAATTGCCATGAATAATTTAAAAAAATTTTTTTTTAGAAGAAAGTAACAATCTTAGCACAGATTTATTGATTACAGGAACTCATTTTTGTATCAGTTTACATTTTCATTAGGCCACGTTCTTATATGAATATAGGTAAGTTAAGATGTGACAAATTATGCATCTCCAAACACACTACTTTCTGATAAAAGAGGATGTAGTAAATATTTTAAGTTCTTTCTTTTAAATTCAGTACTTCCTACATAAGTATTGGACAGGGCAATGGAAATCATATTCTAAGTTTAATAACATAAAACAATGCATCTTAGAGACATGTAAAGAATATATCATATCCAAAATACTGAATACATAAAAAGATAATTTTATTACAATAATCCTGAAGAATAATTTCAGAAAAGAACACCACAAGATGTGTATGAAAGATTATTTCCTCTCAGGCTCTAGACAAGGTAAAATGAAATAAAGTAGAGTAGCTACAGTAAATAGCCAATTCATGAAAGTGATAAGCAACTTAAAATACAGGACATTTCACTTATCAAAGGGAAATAAAAGAAACAAAAAGAACAGAAATGATAAGAGTAAAAATTATCCAAGTGCTTTATGAACTGAAATTTCTCTCCGTTGCCTGACTGTCATCCTGTTTTCCAAATCCAATCCCTGCAATAGTCTCACAGTGGATGGGTGAGTAAGTCCTTGGGGGAATCATTTATTTATTTAAGCTCTGAATGTCAAAAAAAGTGACAGAAAAGTGAACTCATTCCACATCAGCCAACTCTAAAATTTTATTCTAAAAGTCAAAACTGTTCCAACTCATCATTACTATTCTTTCTGTAGTTTTGAAGAAAGCAGTTTGAAACTAGATCTTTCTACTCATTGAAGTTATTTTAAGGTAGAAAGTTCAATACGCTCACAAAAAGACAGCTATTTAGGCGTATAATAAAAGTTATATGTATGTCTCACATATTTTCCAGATATTTTAAAATGGTAAGGAATAATTCTAAGCTATACTCATTTTAATTAAAATAACCTCTCCTCCTTCAGAACATGATCAGATTCCTTTTTATATCCTATATCAATGAATGAAAATGTACTTATATGGATACTAACTCAGTGGAATCACTTTATGAATGATTCTTTAAAAATCCTATAATTTAGTAGATTATATAGTTAATTTGAATTATGTAGATATTAACTTTTAAGAAACTTTATTGGGTTATTAAATTCATATTTATTATCCCATACACAATATTAAACATTCTCCATTTCTGCCTTGAGATTTTCTTAGTCACCAAACTGCTCACATTTAAAAATTCCCCTAATGTACCTTTTAAGTTTTTAGTTAAACTTCGTCTCCCACCTTTAGTCACAGTTCAACTTTGGCATGATTTAAAGTAATAAATTTTAAGGCTGATCTGATTCTTAAAGTATAATATATTTAAAAGTTAAGGCCAAAATTAAAACATGAATTTCAAATGTTTGTCTTGAAATGATATTAAACTTTTTAGAGGAAAGCACTATGCAAACCTTATTTAAGGTGTTATTGAACAATGTAAAATGACCAATGGTCTTTCCTTTTCACAATTGCCAAGAGTAAATATTTCAATGATCAAAGAATGAATGGCATTAAGTCCACACAGAAATTTGTGGTTCAACCCTGTATTACTTTTCCACAACCATAACATCATTCATTCACTTAAGTATTTACTGAACAGAACCAGTATGCTCTGAACTTTGTCAGACACTGGTGGTGTAAGAGTGAGAAGATTCACAGTCAAAACTGGGTAGACAGGCACTTAGGAAGTCTTTGACACTGTGGCAGGTGTATCACGGTATGATTCTGAATGTATCATTGTGATGTACAATGGGAATACGAAGGATCTAACTTAGTCTCAAGATGTCAATGAAGGATTTGCAGAATAAGTGGTGCCTCTACTAAAACTAAATTATCTTCTACAATGTGTGTGTGTGGACTAAATTATCTTCACCTACAGTATGTACACTGTGTGTATTTTTTAATGTTCTTTATTACATTTGTTAAATAAAAAGATAGAAATAAAGCTCAGTTGGAAAATTAAACAAAGCAATTGTGCAATACTTACTATAATTTCAATGGGCTAAGATTGGCAATGTCCAACATTATTTAAATGTAGACTACCTAGATGTTTTAAGTCCCCCTAATTAAACATTAATAATAAAAAATAAAAATTTGGTAAGAACTCAGTAGCACTGTTACCCATCACTCCCCTGAGCACAACCACTAAATTTAATGATACTATCTTTTGTTTTTTGCTTGTGGGTTTTTATTGTTTCTATTGTTATTGTCTTGTTTCCTTTATTTATTTATGTATTTATTGCTCCAATAATTAATTTAACAGTGAATTTGTTTGGAAACTTTGATAATATACTTTCAGCTTAACATGTGGAAAGAAGCATAACTGAATTTTTACCATAAGCTAGGACGTTTCTGTATACAAAGCAATATGGTTTAGAACTTCATAGGTAAATGATAGGCTGTGAGGGATACAATATACATGAAATCTAATGATGTCTTTACTCTTAATGGTTTAAAACACTTATTTATAATTTTGTTTTGATTAAAACAAGTTTCCCCGATTACTATGTTCAATGTATTATGTCAGGTATATGGACAAATGACCAAGAGCTTTTTTTCATAGCAGGATTCACTAATTTGCCTAAATTACATCCTGAACCTAGTGGTAAATACACTGAGAAAATCACTTGATTGTACCTCTTCTCTTTTTTTTTTGTTTTTGAGCACACGACGAAAAATAAGACTTTGAAGCAACAGAGCCCAGCAGAGTTCGTCTGGCTTTCATGAGCCAGGATGTGCTAGGAGTAAATATACCTGCTCTGAGACAGGATACAGACACTGAATAGTAAAGAACCCCAAATAATTGCCCTAAAATGGTTTCATTTTATGACTTTTTGTCAAAATCAGATTTTCTTTTTGTATTAACTCAATTCAGCAATGTTAAATGTCCTGACAGGCTTGCTAATGCAAATAAATGACTAAGGAATGCTCATTTGCAATTGTGTTTTTGCTGACCAAGAAGGGTCATGGATCTCTTTCACGTGCTAACAGCCTGCGTTTTTGCTTTCCTTAAACAGATTGTAATCTGAACATATGGCTAGTAAATTAAAGGGTTACAAAATATTATAGATGATCAATGTGTTAATGTCATTACTTTTGTGAGAATTTAACATTTGTTATAGAATATAAATTTCCCTAGACTTGCAATGATTTTATAGATTTTTCTAGTTAATGGAGAACTCATTATTGAAATTGAAGCAAAGAAATGTTATGACTTATACTGGGTCACAAAGCTAATTAACGGCCTACAGCGGGAGTTGTTCCCAGGAATCTTGACTCTTATCAAGTCTTCCTCTAAAGACCAACTTGAATGATGTAATAGATAGTTCATTAAAAGAAGTCACTCTTAGTCTCAGAAATAAAATATAGATGGAAATGTTTACAATACAACATACTATCATTAAAATATTCTAACTAGAATCTTGGTAAATGACTCCTGCCATATTATACTGCCTAATTTTTGTGAATTCAACACAAATTCTAAGTAGCTGTTTATTTTAAGCTATGAAAGCAGTGGACAAGTCTTTATTTAGTAATATTTAAAAAGTCTTGATCCCTGGCACAGTGGCTCATCCCTGTAATCCTAGCACTTTGGGAGGCCAAGGCAGTAGTATCTCTTGATGCCAGGAGTTCAAGACCAGCCTGGGCAACATAGTGAGATCCCATCTCTACAAAAAAGAAAAAAAAAAGCTTTGTGTGGTGGTGTGCACCTATAGTCCCAGCTACTTGGGAGGCTGAGGTGGGAGATTGGTTGAGTCTAAGAGTTTAAGGTTACAGTGAGCTATGACTGCCACTGTACTCCAGCCTGGGCAACAGAGCAAGACTATGTCTCAAAAAAAATAGTGTTAGGAGTGAACTGTTTATATTTTGTAAATACCAATAGCATCTTTCCGTTACCTTTACCTGCAGCACCACCTTCTTTATCCAGGGATGGAAAGCATAGGACCCAAGCTCACCTCCTATTCCTCCATTCTATACTTCACCCGCTTCCCTACTTCCGAAGCCATGGAAAACATCACTAATCATCCCCAGCCATCTTTCTACTGGATAGAGTCCCATACTCCTTAGCAGGAGAGTGCTCCAAGAGGTCCCTAAGCATGAAACAGAATTGGCAAATGAAATGAAACTTGTTTAACATCCTAGTTCTAATCCCTTTTGCTTATACCTTGGTAGTTATTATTTTCTTCTTTCTACCTTATCTCCGGAAAAACACTGAAACATTTATTTTAATAGCTTGGCACTTTCTTACACAGAGTGTACAGAACCAACTTAAATTTTTTTGACATAAAGACATCACAAACAGCCATCATGGTACTAATCAGTGATAGAATTTTGAGGTTTTTTTATTTGTTTGTTTCCTTTTCCTCTATCCACTGTTACATCTTCATTTCTTTTGCTATGGGTGGTTATCGGGGGTCTGGCAACCAAGAGTTTCTTCTTCCCTCAGTATCTACCACTCATTCTTCAAGTTTTGCTTCTAATATCCTTTCTTACATGTTGTAAGATAAAAAGCAGTAAACTGAATATGCTCTGTGTATGTAATGGAAGGATCTATGAGATTGTACGAGTTCAGGTAGAAAGATGCAGACTCGGGCACCGCTGTTGCTGAAGTTCCTGGTTCCTTTTATTAAGACTTGAACTGTGGACTGGGTTGTGACACCTAGCAGAGATTTGGACAGATTACATGAAACCAGTCAGTTCTGCCTGTTGCCCGCAAGTGTCTCTCTCTATGCTTCAAATGTGATTCTCCTGAAAACAGAAAGCAGAGGTGAGTCTTTTGTGACCTCAGGTGAAAGCAGCTCAGATCACAGCTTCAGGAGATATGTCAGTCGTTCTTGGAGTATCCATAGTGACTGTGGCCGAGTCAAATCTCCGATCTATTTTCAGAAAGAAGCCCCACTTTGGTAGTCAGATGACCCTGGAAGCCAGGAGTAGAGGCAAGTGGGGGTTGCGGGCGTGACCTCAGGTGGAAGCAGCAGTCTAGATGTTGGGAGAACTCTCAGTAATCAGAGGGCATCAAGCTTGGAGGTTTGGTACGAAGAGCTTGTCCGTGGATATTCCTGTAAAGGGGCCTGTTTTCCTATCAGCAGTCAGTTTCACAGTTAGGTTGGGATTCTGCTATGATTTTCTTAGCAAAAGTTCAAAATTGCATCCTTGCCAGCGCCTGATTAGAAATAAGAGGCCAGGTTGCCCTGTGGGCCAGGCTAGGCTGAGCACCCTCACTCTATCAGCACTGCGGTTCTGCACTTAACTTCTCTGCTGAAAGTGAGTGGGTTATAGTGGCTTGACTTTCTTCTTCTTAGTTACATTCTTCATTAAAATTCACCTCCTTTCAAATTCATTAATGAGCTCAATGACACAGCCATTCAAAAGATCTCCCTGGAAAGCTGTCAATGCTGACCACAGGGTGAAAAAGTCTTGTCATCCTGACATTCTTTACGCAATGTGATCAATCTCATAACCACCTCCACCCTGCTTGTACTTATGTCCATGGGATGTTTACCAGTTTTATTGAGACTATTCTGGCAGTCCCTCAGTTTTTTCCAATTATTTCCTGAAAATAGCCATCATCATAAGCATTATGTGTTCTGTGTTGTGAAGAGTTCTAATGTTAATTGTCGTTTCCTAAAAATGGTTCTGCTGCACTTTGAGAGCTGGGGTGGGAAAGGTTGGGGAAGCATCTTTTACTACTGTGACTCAAGTCAGGGGCTCCTTCTTGAAGTGCAGCATCTTCTGAATGCATCTAGACAGTTCTTTGTTTTTCCTTTTAGTATCAAGGAGAATACCAATAATATTGTTGGTGGCTCTGGAATGGTTTCGAGTAGAAAGTGGATATCTCCATGTGTATTCAGAGAGTGAGCACTGAGGGTGTTCTTGGAAATTTTACAGGTAGAGAGCATCTTGGACAATTTGGGCTTGAATTTGTACAGTCTCCTGTCAGGTGTTTTCCTTCAATAGCCAGACTGACATTGGGGACTGTGTAGCAGGACAAGCTACCAATAGTAACAACTAAATGTTGTTTGTACCAGACAACAAGGTTTGGACATAGGCCACTGGAAATGCTGTGAACTGGCTTATAGTGGAGTGGTCAGAAATTTAGAATTAGGAATATAATGCACATTGTTAGAATACAAGCACCAAATTCTAATAATTTGGAGTGGTACTGTGTTCCAAGATAACCTCCCTGTATGTACTTTTAGTGGCTCAACAGTAAAAAAAAAGGCTCCTTATTCCTTCCCTCTGTAAACTCATTACTCTCTAGATTTTTCTAATTCCAGTCTTGACACAGCTGCTAGCCAACAGAATAAAAAGTGGACAACTAGATATCAATACTAGGTCAGGTGTGCATCTATGATTTGCCAAACTCCAAAACTGACTCTCAGTGTGGCTGATAATCCTGGCAAATCCTGTGTCTTAACTAAATATGGAAAGTGTATCTTCTTCGGGAAGATAAAGATAAACGATAACAGAGAGATAATCATTTAGGGAGACGTTCCGAGACACTCACCACAACACTTTGTGCTTGGGAAGCAGAATGTTGTACTCTGAAGGAGTCTGGCTCTGTGTCAGCAAGCTCTTGTCTTCAGGACTCCAATTCCTTCCCTTCCCAAGCGTCCATACCAGAAAGCAAAAGCTCAGGCCAGGGAGAAATGGTTCTCCCCAAGCTAGGGCATGTACAGGAACACACTCTACGAATGGACTAGACAGTTATTGGGTCTGCATTTTGACCAACTTGTTGTTCTTTTCCTGGACTGACCCACGTGGCCGCGGTATTTGCCACTCCTCCGTACCTTCACCAGCCCGCTGGTGCTTAGACCCACCTTTCCTGTCTTGATCCTGTCCTAGGCCTGGAGGTAGACTTTTACTGTTGCTGCTCATTGCTATCATTGCTGCAAGACAGAGAACATACTGGGTCAGTATGAACAACTGACCTTCAAATCAGTGTGAAAAATGTATCATTTGTTTCTTTCCTGACAGTAATCCCGCTACTCTCAACCCAGCAATATCACTAAATCAATCAGGATCTAAACCTTACTGAAAAAGGAATAATGTTGGCTGAATCAGGCAAAGTGGTAAAGAGCTTAGACTCCAGACCAACATCTTGTTACTGATTATAGGCAATAATCATTCAGGAAAAGATGGAACATAGATTTTCAATACAAGAGGTTTTAAATACAAGAGCCAGTGCTATCTCTCTGACAATTTTAGAATTCATGTGTCATGTCTTTAAAATAACAAAAGCGTATTCAGTGAGGAAAAAAAAAATGCCTGCATTTTCATTGCTGTAATAAGAAAATAATACTTTTAGTTATATATTTTAATGACTAATTCAGAGGGTCCTAAGCAGCTTTAGTGAGTTGCCTCTAGAATATGGAATGTATTTAATGATGTGTATATTAATGATTTTGTATTTCTGGTAATATTTTGGGAATATTTGCCAGGCTTCATGCTGCTACAGGCACAGGTATTTTGTGTTTCTCAATATCCAGTAAGTACCGCTGCTTCAGGGACAGGTTAATCCTCTTTGAGAGAATTTGGCTATACAAATTTGCTTATTTGGGTGAAGGGCACTTTCCAAATTATTTTATTGTATTTTATTGTGCCAATGTCATACAATCTAAGTACCAGTTACTTTCAGACTGAATTCCTTTACTCTTAGTTATTTTAGAAAAATAATGTTAAAAAAAAAAAAACTAATGAAAACTTCATGGAATGACATACTTCCAAAGAAGGTAAAATATATTTCTTATTTATATTTCATTTTCATATTAATGGATATTAATGTCTCTTTTTTGATTGGTGGGTTAATAAAGAATACCAAACAAACTGACTTAATTTGTGGGTAGCATCATGGGCAGAGTAATATGTAATAATTTTTTTTCTTTCCTTTTTTTTTTTTTTTTTGAGATGGATATTCACTCTTGTTGCCCAGGCTGGAGTGCAGTGGTGCGATTTCGGCTCTCTGCAACGTCTGCCTCCTGGGTTCAAGTCATTCTCCTTCCTCAGCCTCCCCAGTAGCTGGGACTCCACACCACCATTCCTGGCTAATTTTTGTATTTTTAGTAGCAACAGGGTTTCACTATGCTGGCCAGGCTGGTCTCAAACTCCTGACCTCATGATCCACCCATCTCAGCCTCCCAAGATGCTGGGATTACAGGCGTGACCCGCCACACCCGGCCACTTGTAAGAATTTTTAAAAGAAAAATTGAGGTGAAAAATCAGGAATGAAGGGCAGAGAGAACCCTGCAGAAAGGATGTGTTGGGCCAAAGAGCAGGAGATGTTGGTAGTATTTGGGATCTCTGTCATTACTGTGAAGATTTGAACCAGTGTGTGGTGGGAAAGAGATACTTGCTTTAAGAAAGTTCTGTGGTAAAGTAGGGGACCTTACTGGATAATGTAAGCTTTTAGAAAAAAAATGTAAAGTCATCTGAAATAAAATGATACCCATTTTATACTCTACAACCAAATACATTCCAGACTGCAAAAACGTGAAAGAGAAAAAAACAAATTGAGAAAAGCACTAGGAAGTTCTGTGTGATGGTCTGAGAGCTAAAAGAAAAAAGAAAAGAAGAAAAAATAGTAGAAGAAAATGTAAGTGAATGTGAACATAACCTTATCTAGGTTTGACACCCAAACCTAAGATCTTAAGGGAAAAGATTTACATATTTCACAGTACAAATTTTTGAAACTTCCATTTGGGAAAATGGCTCAAACCAAATGATAATCTAAAAAATGTTTTATATATTGAATACATATATGCATAGATATGGTTGACAGAGGGTTAATATATAATATACTTTTTTCCATATGTTTTTATGTCTTTTTCATCTCCATGAAATGTTCTGTGTTATTCTTCACCTGGTTGACTTTCACTTGCTTTTCAATCTCAATTTGTCTTACTTCCTCAGGTGATCTTCCTTGATGGCGTGATTCTCTGACCTCTCTTGCGGTACATTTGAATTATTTTCCAATCTTCATTGTAGCTATAATTGTTAGTGACCATCTTTTTTGCTAGACTCTAGCCCCCAGAGGGCAGAGCCATGTTTCATGTTCACAGAGCGTCTGCAGCTTCTGAAGATTATTGTAGGTCCTCCATCAGTACTATTTGCCATTGAAATTAACGACTGCAATAAGAACTCGTGAACCTGGTTTGGGGCACTGCTGAGTAGGAATTGCAATATCAAGCAAGCAAGGGAGTGTTCTCTAAACATCTCTTAACAATTAGGTATTCATTTGTATTTAGGAAGTGTTTTATAACACTGGCCCCCTGATCCAAGAAGGATTTTGATAATTGAGATCAATCATGAGCTCAGTTTTTGATTTAGGATGAAAGGGGAAAGTGTTAGAAGTGGAACGTATCCAAGTCATGTGGCACGAAAGTTTGTTACCAGCTGTGAATCCGTATGGGTTTGCAGCAACCTCAATTCTAGCCTCCTCAGAAGAAAGAATTTGACTGATGGACATAAAGCACAAGAAGAGACCAAGGCAAGTTTTAGAACAGGAGTAAAAGTTTATTAAAAAGCTTTAGAGCAGGAATAAAAGGAAGCAAACTGCCCTTGGAATAGGGCCAGTCAGGCGACTTGAGAGGTCAAGTGCACTGTTTGACTTTTGACATGGGTTTTGTATGTTGGCATGCTTCCGAGGTCCTGTACCACTTCTCCCCTGATTCTTCTTTTGGCCTGTCTGCACATGAAGTGGCCTGCCAGTGCTAGGGAGGGGTCTCATGTGCAGTGTGTTTATTGAAGTTGTACACATGCTCACGGGGGCCATTCTTCCCTTACCAGTCAAGTGTTTCTAGAGGAAGGTCATATACCAGTTAAACTTCACCATTTTGCCTCTTAGTGTGCATGCTAGAACCCAGTCACCCAACTCCTGAGATCTTATCATGAGGCTGCTGATCACATGTTTCAGGTTTTTTCTCTCTATTGGGAGACTGCCTTTCCCTGGCACTGCTGGCTATGACCAATTATTATTTTAGAAAGACAGTTAACAATTGATTGACCATCAATTGATGGTCACTGGATATTCTTGGTATGTGTGTGTGTTGTGGGGTGGGGGCTATCCTGCCCTGCTCATGTCTGACTAGCTACCTAGTGTAACAAAAGACTGTTTTAAGTGCCAGATTCCACCTCTACTTGGGATACTGAATTGTCATCAAATACATGGCCTGGCAACTTAATTATGTTGCTTCTCAGTAGTGCCTTGCCAACGCTACAGTGCTGCCCTTCTTGGTATAGGAACAAATAAAATAAACAAAAGTTATTTTTAGAAATGTGCTTAAGGAATTAATACAAAAAGTTGTTTTTAGATGGCTTTATAAGTTGAGAATTATTTTGAAGATAGCATTGGAATCTCATTTGCTCTGCTGTGAACGGAAAGGTGTGGCTGATGTACTGATTAAATATGCTTCCACTGAGGAACAGATCTACTGGTATATAGAAAATGTGAGCCAGCATGAATAGAAAAGAGTGATATAAATGACTAACTCTCATTTATATATGTAGATAGATAAGCCTCAGGTTTAAAAATGAATGAACCTTACCAGATCCAAGCTCATACTATGAAGAAGTTAGTATCATTGAAATTCTGATTAAATTAGAACTGTTCTAAAATGTAGCTAATTGCCTTTTCCAATTGAGGAACAGTGTGGAGGTGAGTGCTTTTTTAAAATGTCTTTTTAATTAAGACATAGTCATTCATTTCAACTATTTTATATTTTATTCAGCATAATTCTATTAATAGGATCATGATCCAGAGGTAAAGGTGTAAAGCTAGAATAACTTGCCTACTGCTGCTCAAATGCTACAGCAGTGGAGCTAGGATAGAATAGTCATTTAGACTCCGGTGCTCCTAACTCTCAAAGGACTGAGATGCTTAAAGGGGCAGCAAAAGGTCTGTTAAGCATCTTTGCTTGAAGGGAGAGAACTTGAAATAAAGGATATTTACTTCTACCACCTTGAATTTTTCTCATGTTCCCCAATCTATTACATTTTTTAATAGGAGAAATTGAGGTAATGATATTCATTATGTTCAATTGATTGGCTCCTGTTCACTGCTCAAAATGCATTTCTTCATCTTCTGAATGATCTAGAATATTTATCCTAGGGAAAACACTCTAGTCATCTATTTTAACCTTTAATTTCATTCCCAGCCTCTTCTTTTTCTGCTCTTTCGGCCCCTCTAACTTTCTATACTCTTCCCCCATCAGTTGTTTCAGATGTATCTGTTGAACAAGTTACTGAAACACCAAGAAGTTTCCTGACAACTTTAATGTTGCCTTAAATGTCTTCTATGGCAGACTGGATTATTGATGTCAGCCTTTTACTTTTACTTTTCAGTTAAGTGAGGGAACTATTTCCTTATACATTGATGTTGCAATTGGCCACAGCACAAGCTTTGTCCACTAAGTCATGGACAAACAAATGTGAACAAAACAGACTCTCTGTTATCTCTCACTCAACAGATAAAAGATATCTGTAAACCATTAATCCATTTATAGTGATCATGAAATAATTAGAACACAGACCCAAATGCCCATTCATTGCTACAACCAATGAGGATTCATAATTTAATGGTCTTTAACAAACCTAAAGGAAAAACAAAACACCAAAACACTCCGTGTCTGCTGACCATGAAGTATTATGCAGCAGTTTGAAGCACAGTGATAATGGTAAACACAGCAACGTTAGAGATTTTTAAAGCATGATATACCATTTGACCCAGCAATCCCATTACTGGGTATATACCCAAAGGATTATAAATCATTCTATTGTAAAGACATATGCACAGGTATGTTTATTTCGGCTCTGTTCACAATAGCAAAGACTTGGAACCAACCCAAATGCCCATCAATGATAGACCGGATAAAGAAAATGTAGCACATATAAATAATGGAATACTATGCAGTCATAAAAAAGGATGAGTTCTTGTCCTTTGCAGGGACATGGATGAAGCTGGAAACCATCATTCTCAGCAAAATAACACAAGAACAGAAAACCAAACACTGCATGCTCTCACTCACAAGTAAGAGTTGAACAATGAGAACACATGGACACAGGGAGGGAAACATCACCTCCTGGGGCCTGTCAGGGTGGGGAGGGATAGGGGAGGGATAGCATTAGGAGAAATACCTAATGTAGATGACAGGGTGATGGATGCAGCAAATAACCATGGCTCCTGTATAACTATGTAACAAATCTGCAGGTTCTGCACATGTACCCCAGAACTTAAAGTATAATTTAAAAAGAGTATAATATAAATATAGAATAAGATCTATAACATGATGATATTTATGAAAATTAAAAACAGATATATATATATAAAATGAACACATATAAACAGAAAATATCAAACATTTAAAAACAGGAAAATGGTCCTTTATGAGCGGAGTAGAAAGACAGTGGATGGGAGATACGAACATTAACTCAAACAATAAATGAAGCAAAAAGAGAGCTTTAAAGTGGTCAGAGATGAGAATGGACTGCAGACCGACAGTATCATATAATCTAATCTCTGTATCTGAGTTTTAAAATGAAATGTTATAAAGTCTTTTCCCAAACAGTGCAAATATAATCATCTTTTTTTTTTCTGGTAGTTATTAAAGTGATTGATTTTTTTCATTTTTTTTTCATTTGATATATTTGGACTTTATTGTGCTAGCTAGTATAAGATTATGACTTAATTTTATTTTCTTTCCAAATAACTAATTCTCTCAGAATCTTTTATTGAAAAATCCTTATTTGTTTCTAGTGATCTGTGGTGCCTCTGTAAGCCTGTATTAAATTATTCTACATGCTCTATGGAAGCTTTGAGACTATTTCATCTTTCATTCAACTGTTTTTCTATTTATAGACTGGTATCCCAATGCTTAAATATTGTAACTTTATATAATTTTGGAGGTCTTCCACCAAAAAGCTTGATGGATTCACCTGGCAGAACCAAATAAACTTCATCACCAGAGAAGTGGTACAGTTTATGCACAGAATAAACCTCCTTATGGTAGATCCAATGTGACAGAAGAACTTTATCAACTCTATTTTTCAAAATTTTATTTCCTCTCTCCAAAATTTTGTGTTTTGTTTTTTCCTTATGGTTTGTTAAAGGCTGATAAATTATTATTCCTCATTAGCGGCAGCAATGATTAGGAATTAGTTTTTATTGTCTGAATATTTGTTGATCACTATAAACGGATCAATAATCATGGAGCTATTTTATATCTTGGATGAGAGAGGACAGAGAGTCTGTTTTGTTATTGATTAGTTTGATGGCTTATTTGTCTATTTTAGTTGAAATCAAGTAAGAATGTTTTTGCCCATTAGGAAGGAGAAATGTTATTTCATATCTGGACAGGTGAGTAGCTGTGTTCCTGTATTTACTTTGGTTTGAAGTAATAGAATTGAAACCATAAGCATTTTCTATGTCTGTGTGTCAGGGTGTCACACCTCTTACTGTTGGTGTGTAATGTTTTTTATTATCTCTTGAGAGTGTTAATAATTCTCTCAAGTATTAGGTGAATCATTAATGATTTAGACCCAGTTGGGTAAGGATGCATGTTTGCAAGGGGGCGTTTCTCAAAGCTGGGAACGTGTATTAAAAGGAAAGGTATTTTGTCTCCTGTATAATCTTTTCAGGAAGAAATTACTGGCCATGGTAAGGTTAATAATATTTTACAATACTTTATTGAGGCAACTTAATGAATCTGTTTTCTGCTTTTTTTTTGTAGCATCAATGTTACAAATTCGGACAGAGTTTTCTCAAGTGAATTTTGCACATATTACACATTTCATCTCTGACAGTATATGAAAGTCATCTTCTGAGAAAGTACACAAAGCTGTTCATGTGACATAGTTGAAAATAATAGTTTAGGTAACGGTCACACTTAAAATTATTATTTGCCTAAGAGAAATAAGAAAACCCTCAGAAGCTTGGAAGGTGTTCGGATACTTGAGGATTTAACCAGTGGTCATCTAGAACATTAAATGCAAATACACACACACAAACATACACACAGAATCACACACTCAGAACCCCACATACTCAGAGACTTCCACGTAAGAATTTATCTGTGATGTGTTTTACTGAGAACTTAGAGATGAACAAGGGCATTTATATAGCCCAAAGCGAAACCTGGTAAATATAATTTTAAATTTACCTTTTCCCCTCCTTCTTAGAACTAAAAAAATACCAATGAATGAACAACAAATTCCTCTTATTTTCCAATTCAGATAAATCTCTTTCTAGCTCATACTTCCAGCATCAGCTCTGGGATTCCCTAGGCCTATCTTGCACAAAACCTAGTTAAGCTGCTGCAGTACAGAGGGGGCTATCTTTTCAGTGTCTTTCTCTCCCCTCTTCCCGTTGAAATACAGCTTTGAAAGCATCACAAAGAGAGCATTCGTCCAGTCACAGACGCTGAATTCCATCACTCAGGACAGAAGAGCAGTTTTGCTTTCAGTAACATTTCTATCAATGCAGTTTGATATTTCTATTTCTATTTCTTCTTGTTTCACCTGCTTGCTATTTACTTGTCTTTCCTTTTAAACACTCAGTAAATTTCAAAAGGGTTTCATATAATTAGTATATAGTTGGATTAATTATGTAAATTTGCTCAAACGATATTCCAATTTACTTTTACATTTCTTTTTTCTTTTGTGTTTACTTAATTGCCCCTCCAACTTTTACATCTCAAGTATATTTCAGAAGTCTTTTGTCTAATCAGCATTTAGTTGGATGTGGTCATACAAATTAATGTGTGTAGTAACCCAATTTGTTAAGAGTGTGATTATCTTGCACTCATTGTGCCTCTTTCTTGGTCTCTGAGAATAGTATTTTCTGGCATGACTTGTCATGCTCTAAGCTTTCTCTATCACTGTAAGACAAATTTATGAAACATTCCAAATTCCATAATGCGTCCCACCTACAGTCCTCAGTTTCCCTTCCCAAACACAGAAGGCACTTCATATCATATCCAGGTACCGTGCACCCTGAACCCTTTTATTTCTCACCTTGTTAATGGAAAGAAAAGACAGTATATCATGAACTCAGTGAAAGGGAAGACAGGATATCCTGAACAAGTGACTTCATTTTCCGGATTTTCATATTTCCTCTGCTGGAAAATTGAAGTCCTAATAGTACCTTCCTCATGAGTTTTTGTTGTCATTGTTGTTAGGATTAAATGAGATAATATATGCAAAATTATTGGAATGGTGTCTTGCACATAATAAATAGGAACATTGTGTAAGCAATTGCTATAAGTGTGGTAACTATTACTCAAGATGTGGTTTGGCTGTATTTAAAAGCCTTGATTCCCAGGCTAAGATGCTAGCAGCCTCCTGAGTAGGTAGTGACTTGATTGCTTCTGCTTTATGAATCACCAGTATGTAGGAGGGATGGAGTTTGTGTGAGGAGACTGCCTCAGAAATACAAGTCAGGCGATTTTAGACAAATCAAGATGACTGACTCCTCATTTTCAGCCTTAGAGATTCTCAAGCTAAAGCCAGCACGGGGAAAAGACAAAATATTTTTGAGTTTACTTCCCAGTTTACTCACTTACCCTGTATAACTTCGGGAAAATAATCTAACTTGAGGCAGCTCAAGTGTTTTTATTATTAACCTGGGTAACGGCAGTATTTTTCTTACAATTATTTTGGAGTGCTAAGGAGTCTGTACGTGTGAAGCGTTTCATATGCAGAAAGTACCACTCAAATGTCAATTACTTAAGTCAATTATATAAAGACATCCAGGAATGCCAAGCAATGCTGTAAACAAAAGCTAAATCTAAATTCCTGGAAAAGGCTGGTAGCAGGGCAAATATATTTTTCACATCACTTTTCTCCCCTCATAGAATAACTTCCTGGATGTTTATTTTCCTTCTTAGATACTTCCCTTCTATCTAATTTTGCTGCATTCTACGGTTTCATCAGCTATCAGCAAAATCAAGCTGTCCTCGTTTGACTTGGAATGTCATAGAAATGATAAACTAAACAGCTTAGAATAGCACAAACTGGAAAGCAGCGTGTAACCCTCTAAAAATCTCAACTGTCTGACTCCAAGCCTAAATCTAGAGTCTTAACCATTACCTACAGATTGTACACTTTAATATTTAAGAACGGATTAAAATCACATATGTTCAAGAGCGCATTGCTGTTATTACACTGCATTCGTTAAGTTCTTGTTAGCATGTAGTCTTCATCTCAACAGTGTAAAACTATAAAGTAAATTTGAAGTATGCCTTTGAAATTGCCTTCCACACTGACTTAAAAAATAAAAATATATTACCTCTCCAAGCTTTGACGATAACCATATAATTTGGAAATAATTTATTCTCCCACTTTCTTAAAGTTTACCATGTAATAGACATAATTCTCTAGGAAAAAAATGTTTATCAAGAATAACATTTTTTAAAATGCTAAGAAGGTCACTCTCCTGCTGTTTTATAATGTTCCTCAGGAAAAGAATAAATGTACATTCTGACAACTTTCAGGTTTATATTAATAAACATTGTCTTTTTTAAGCCTCAAAGGATATGATTTTTAATGATATAAGTACATATATATTTCTTTCTTTTTTTTTTTTTTTGAGATGGAGTCTCACTCTGTCACCCAGGCTAGAGTTCAGTGGCACGATCTCAGCTCACTGCAACCTCTGCCTCTAGGGTTTAAGCGATTCTCCTGCCTCAGCCTCCCAAGTAGCTGGAATTACAGGTGCCCGCCACTGTGTCCAGGTAATTTTTGTACTTTTAGCAGAGATGGTGTTTCACCATCTTGGCCAGGCTGCTCTTGAACTTCTGACCTCGTGATCCACCCGCCTCGGCCTCCCAAAGTGTTGGGATTACAGGCGTGAGCCACCTCGCCCAGCCATATTTCTAAATATTTAAAGTTTAGAGGTGCTCCCCCGTTTCCGCTAGAGTTGGGGGCATTGTCCATACCGTTCACTCTTCTGTGAAGGATGACTTACTGTGTTCTCACTAAGGTGTCTCGTATAGGCCTTGTCTTAGTCCTTCCAAGCTACTATAAAAATATACCATAAACCTTGTAGTAACAAACAAAAGACAATTATTTCTCGCAGTTATGCAGGCTGGGAAGTCCAAGATCAAGACACTGTCAGATCTAGTGTCTGATGAGGGCTTACTTTTTGGATCATAGAGGGTGCCTTCTCACTGTGTCCTCATAGACTGGAAGAGATGAGGCAACTTTCTAGGATCTCCTTTGTAAGGATAGTAATTTCATTCATGAGAGCTCAACTCTTATGACCTAATCACTTTCCAAAAGGCCCCACCCCCTAACATTATCATCTTGGGTATTAGGATTTTAACTTGTGAATTTTGAGGGGACACAAGTGGTCAGATTATGGCAGTCTTAAACCAACTCATTTGAACTTAAAAAGCTAATTTAATTTTGATCCACATATCTGAGGGGCTACCTCTCATATTTAATTATGTATATATTTACATATATATTTTATACATTTTTTACACATATATTACATATGTATATATTTTACGTATTATGTATCTTACATATATATATATATATATATATATATATATATCAATTAAGTTCTTGTTTGTCTGTCCCTAACCCCAATTTAACTAATCCCTGAGAAGAGACTGGTAGAAATTAGAAGGATCTAAAAGATTCCTCCATACTGAAGAAATAGGTGCCTCTGGTTTCAAAACACACTTCCCATGGGTTACAGAGAACTAACTGCACTTTACTGATAACTCAAAAAAACAAAACAAAACCAGTTTTCTTTTGCATTCCTTATAGGGTGGTGTATACATTATTTTACCTGAGCAAGGATGACTCCAATATTCCTAATCTATATAAAATAAAAGTGCCGCTCCTCCTTTTCATATTTTCACAGAAACTTTATACTTTGACAATAGGCATTCATTCTACAGAGACAGGCCTTGACAATTGAGCAAATGATCATTTTGCTAATTCCATATTCATGGATGACTCATGACTCATCAGCAACGCTGTGGAGCCGTCTTTGTGAGAAGCGACAGCTGCTTTACATTAAGCATCATGACTAAACAGTTTTTTTTTTTTTAAAGAGGATGTGCAGAGAATAATTCCTTTGCTTAAAATGTAGGTAGTTTTTCAGGTTTAGAAGATAAATGTAGTGAGGGCTCTACATTTTACTGTAGGTTTAAAAACTATGACACTTTAACATCCCGGTACACACAAAAAAGGCAGCATGAAGCAATGGAGGTCATGAAAGGTGGGAGGCTTGGGTCTTGATTTTATTTTAATTTGCTCTCCCTTCGTGGGATGACTTTAGGATCTTTGATTTAATGAGAATCAGGTAAAATAACTATGAATCTCCTGAAAATGCGAACTTCTTTCTCTTCATATGTGCTAAGTATTTTACTTTATGTATTTTTAATCACATGTCCAGGGCTTTTAGCATATTCTCAACAGAGTCTTTGATTCCCAGGAGGTTAAGAACTACTCTTCTAGGTGGTCATTCTCAAAATAGCATTTCATACCATGGATCATTTTGCTCCCTCCTAATTCTCAGCCAAGGATGATCAGAATGACAGATCCTGACCACAAAGAAAGAGACTTCATTTTTATAAAACAATGTATAAATACAGACTTCATTGCTACAGAATGTATTCCCAATTGTGGTAAATTTCGGGTCAATCACTGAGAAGACTGAAAAATTATTTTGATCCTGACACATCATGAAATTTACACTAGTGGACTTGAGGATGGGTTGGACTCCTGAAAGAATTTCTGTATACTTCTCTTTAAAATGAAGGGAAGGACTCTAGTTGAAGCTTAACTCTCTTATTTATCGTAACGGCAATAGCAGCATACCACCCTTTCTGTCTCTAAGTGTATATTACTGTTCACATGTGGGGGCATCATCAGGGAATCCAGATTTTCTGCCCTTAAATCTGGAGAGTAGGTTATTTCTGCCACTCTCCCCTCATGCCTCACTCTGATGAATGGCCCATATGTGGTCACTCCAGCTGCTAATTTACATGTCTTTAGCCCTGCTTGTACTGGAGTTCTCAGAAGACTTTGGAAGTGCTTCCTGTCCTTTGCTTTGAACATTCTACCTCACTAGTAATCCCAGATGATAACAGATACATATCAAATGGTACTCTCATGTCTCCCTGAAGAATCAGGTGTTTCTGTTTTGTTTGTTTTGTTAATTAAACCACAGCAATGTAATGAGAAGAATGGAGGCTATAGCCATAACAAATGTACTTCCTTCTCCCTGCCCCCCCCACCCCCCACATTAAGATTGGGATTGGACTCTATGTCTATTCAAATGAGGTTTTTTTCATGTAGATACCTCCTTTACCTGGAACTTTAACCACCTCCCACCCATTATGTTCTCAGAGCTGACTTTAGGTCTTCCAACACCAGGCTCTCTCTGCCTTCTTCCGTTAAATAATTTTTTTTTTTCTGCAGAAAAACAAATTTTCATTTATTCTTTTTTTGTTATTATATTTGTCAGTCTCCATATGCAAGCCTGGAGCCTGAAAGTCTGAATTGCCTTGGCTGAAGTCTCCCACCCCCTGCCTGCGTTTGCCATTGTCCCTGGTGGCCCAGCGGAGCTTCCCACAAGCCCCTCATCCAACCCTGCCATCTTAACCGTCAACCCTGCCATTGTAACTGAACTTGTATACTGCTTGCCCCTACCCCCCACCACTGTAACTAAACTTACTCTGCAACACCCCCGCCCCCCAAAAAACTACCCAAACCTATGAAACCAACTCCTATCCCACTGTCCTTTGCTAATATCCTTTTTGGCCTTAGCCCACCTGCGCCCAGGTGAATAAACAGCCATGTTGCTCACACAAAGCCTGTTTGGAAGGTCTCTTCATTCAAGGTGTGCGTTCAACAGTGTTATTTTATTTATTTATATTTTAGAAATGGTATTTTATTATGGTGACTTCAGGTCTTCTAACACCACGCTGTCTCTGCTTCCTCCAGTCGTTTATTCCTTTCTGCAGAAGGAAGATCTTTATTTAGTCATTTATGTATTTATTGTTGTATCATTTCATTAATTTGTATTTTAGAGACAAGGTCTCACTATGTTGCAAGAGCCGGAGTGCAGTGGCTCTTCACAGGCACAATGATATCACACTGCAGCCTCAAATACCTGGGCTCAAGTGATCCTCCTGCCTCAGTCTCCTGAGTCCAGAAGGAAGAAGCTTTACATTTCATCTGGGTCACTTCTGCCTGGCTCAAGCTTGAGCATGATGCTAATTTCAGCTCTCCCTCTTGGGGCGTTGCTCCCTGCATTCTGCCCAGAACTCCTGCAGTCTATGTACCATTCCACTGGGATATGGCTAATAGGCATTCCCATCCTAACAGACTCCAAACAGATCGACTCTGATCTTTTTCAAACCTCCTCTCCCTCCACTCTTCCCCATTGTCTTTCTTTTCCTCTCATTTGCTGGTTCTCTGCATTCTCTCCTCCAACTCTGGCCTTGGGTCCTGCTCCTGACCACATTGGTGGGTGTCGTCACTGTTCCTCCTGCACAGAACACAGTATCAGACGTGGGAGGAATTTGCTGTGACCTCTACCTAAAAGACAATGCCCCAGGCATTTCAAGGCTGGCTTCTCAACAGCTTTCAAGTCTTTGTTCAAGTGTGTCTGCTAAGTCTACACTTTCTAGGACACACTGTTTAATATTACAACTTTCCCTAGTATCTTTTTCTGTTTTATTTCTCCATAGCACCATCTCCATCTGCCATTATATGAATTTTCCCATTTATTTGTTTGTTGACTCTGTCCCCACAATTTAACTAAAATGTAATTGCCATGAGGGAAGGGATATTTGCCTGTGATGATTACCGTGCCTGGAATAGTGTTTGCCACTTTTTAGGATGTCAATAAATGTTTGTTGAAAGAAATTATGAAAGAGGCTTTTTAGTTAGGATAAATATAAATAAATAAAGAGAATCGTGTTTAGAGTAGTCGTTTTCTTTGGGAGTATAGAATCGATACTCTTTATGGGAAACTAAGCATTTATGAATAAATATAAAAGAAAAGTCCTATATCAGATATTTGCAGCCATCTCAGCCCAACTGAAGAATTGCCCAAGCTCAGGACCATGTAAAAAGGTTTCAACATAGGACTGGGTGGCACATCATATTTAGTCTTACGTGACGACTTTGATGGATAAGTCAACTGGATCATAAATCAATCAAATCATAAATCACTATGTTGGAAGGCATCCAGAGACATTTCCTGGCATAGTGGAAGGTGAGCTATGATTACACGTGGTATGAGAAAAAAAAATAGGGAAAGTTGTCGGTGTGGCTTTCTGTATTAAATTCTAGTCACACTAGAGATTATATTCTGATATAAAACCATTGAGAATAACTTTTAGATGTAATGTGAAAACCTAGTGCCACACTGTCAAAATGACGTTATGTAGAATTTCTCAATATACCAGATTTACTTGAGTCCAGGACTGAGATGAACTAAAAAATAAATAAATAAATAATTTGTTTAAAGTAGTGAAAATTTATCACCACTGTCAGGAAAAAAAAAAAAAAAACCAACCCAGGCCACCTGCTTTTTGGTGATATTCAAGGTCAGCACAATTTATCATTAATCTTATGTGACAAAAGTGTTGTCAGATGACAAAAATTTATGATAATAAAATGGTCAATAAATGAGAATATATTCCCTTGGGGAAACTGGCTACCTGTAATTACAAACAGAAAAAGGATGCTAGGATAGGGGTTCCATCAACGTTAGTGGAACCAATCCATGCTACCCAGTAGATACTTCTAGAGGGTACAAAAACTTGATTTCATGCATAGACATATGTCTTCTTTGCTCAAATCTGGGCTCTGAAGTACAGGGGAATTAAAGGTTCGTAGAACACCTAATAGGAGTTCCAGATGAGTCTGCTTTAATATTTTGATCATCTATTTCATTCTCAGTCCTAATTAGAGAAACCAGAGAAAAGCTTATCCCGGCTTTTCACAGGAGAAATTTTACCTTGCACCCAGGGAGTTGCAGAGCTGATGATGTGCAGGAACTCACGTAACAGGAAAGCGGCATTCATCTTTTTCTGTTTCAGTCAAACAGGCAGTTATTACACAACTCATCCGATCTTTTCACCTTTCCTCTCTAACAAACCCAAGCTCACTTGCCAGTGATAGTCATTCTTTTTTCAAATTGTAAAGAATCTTACACTGGCAAATCTATTTTCTTCATCTTATCACCTTTCACTATTTTATTTCATTTTTGCAGATGAAGTCTCTGCTATCTGCCAAATTTACTTGATAATAAACAGGTCGAACCAAGCACACCCAAATAAAAATAACACTATTTTATTCATTTCACTTATTCTCTTTTACACAGCCTGCTTTCCGTTTGGCAATACTGCTTATTTATTTATTTTTTTTTTGAGATAGACTTTCGCTCTTGTTGCCAAGGCTAGCATGCAATGGCGTGATCTTGGCTCACTGCAACCTCTGCCTCCTGGGTTCAAGTGATTCTCCTGCCTCAGCCGCCCAGGTAGCTGGGATTACAGGCATGTGCCAACACACCCGGCTAATTTTGTATTTTTAGTAGAGACAGGATTTCACCACGTTGGTCAGGCTGGTCTCGAACTCCTGACCTCAGCCACCTCAGCCTCCCAAAATGCTAGGATTATAGGTATGAGCCACTGTACTCAGCTAATACTGCTTAGTTCTTATTTTGTTATTTAATATATCCATCTAGACCATTAACATACCTTTTTTTCTTTCTTCTTTTTTAGGTAGAGTCTTGCTCCATCACCCAGGCTAGAATGCAGTGGCAGGATCTCTGCCTCCCAGGTTCCAGAGATTCTCCTGCCTCAGCCTCCCAAGTAGCTGGTAATTCAGGCACACACCGCCCTGCCTGTCCAATTTTTTATTATTAGTAGAAATTAGGTTTTACCATGTTGGCCAGGCTGGTCTCAAACTCCTGACCTCAGGTGATCCATCCACCTCCGCCTCCCAAAGTGCTGGGATTACAGGCGTGAGCCACTGCACCCAGCCCTCCGTTTTTTTCTTTTATTGTCTACTCTTAAACTGCTTCTTTCTTGAGTTAAAAAAAAAATATGAACCATTTACCGTTTGCTTAGCTAGGTAGTGTTGTAATACTTTAGCATAGACTTTTTTCCTTTTTATCTCTGCTATTAAACCTGTGAGGCAGAAATTATTATTCCCATTTTCCAGACGAGGAAATTGAGGACCAAAAGACTGTGTAATTTGCTCAGCGTCACAGAGTTGAGTTCCAGGTCAGGGATTTAAACAGAAGTCCAGGTTCTTCACTGTTATGCCATCTAGCCAGTTTTAGTCGAAATAGCTAATCTAATGGCTTTTTGGAAAGACTACAAATGAGACTAGAAGAGAGTAGAATGACTTAAATCCTGGCAGCTTTTACTTCCTACATAATCTTTCAATCCAGCTTCTCTTCATTCCTACCACTATTACTCTAATTTATCTTTGCCTTCTTAATGGAGTTCTGTGTTTTCAGTATTTTTCTCATCAAAATTGCTCTTCTCACAGATGCAGAAATACCTTTCAAATGTAAATCTGACAGTGTCATTCCCTTCTGTACAATCCTTTGCTGGTTTCCCTTCACCTACACTAGCAGTTTTCGAATTCTTCATTGCATGCAGGTGCTTCAGGGATTCTGCCAATGCTCCATTACAATTTTAGTTTAAAATAGTTTTCCTGTTCTATATCTTTTTGGAAAGATCAAAAATGTTTCAATAAAATTTATTTTTAACCCCTCAATGTTGGGGTTAGGTTAAGGGGCAGGCCACCATATGGCTGCTCACGATGTTTTCATCTAAGGAGTACAAAGAGCTTTGTGCTAAGAATAGGCACTTTATGATGCAAGAAAATGTTCAGATCATCAGCAAAATGTAAGCTTGTTCTTCTTTCTCCAAAGTGCCATAAAACAAAAACAAACAAGCAAAAAACTATTTCTCATTGGTAATGACGTATCTCTATTAAATATTTTTACAATGGGCCCAGGTGAAGTGCATGGCCCAATCACATTCCTTTGGCAAATTCACATGGCTGATTTGGTTATTCCCTAATTATTGGTTATTTTTGGTGGATATGAACACTCCCCAATTTCTAGAGGTAGCTGAGGTGCATGGGTTTCTAACCTTTCAACTCTGTCACCAATAGCAGATGCCAAAATGGTGGCAAATCTCAGACCTAATGCTAGCACACAAAAAATCATATATTAGCAGAAATTGCAAAAGGAATTGTCTGATCCCACTGAAAACTTGAAGTCAGAGCTCCCTGACTTTGCACTACGCACAAAACACACAATCAAGAGAAATGTGAAGCATCTTAGCAACAGGATTCAGTTAAATCTCAAGTCAGACAGAAGAAATGTCTCCGATTATTTGCTAATATAGGTCTACTTCTGAATATTTAACCTGCTCCAGAATGTATAGGGTGCTGAGCTCAATGGATTCTTGGTAGAGTGGGAATCTTAAATTTTCTAGTCAATGGACGGAAGTCTCTTAGATATTACTTAAGATCATAATGCTAATTGACACAGCTAAGTAGTTAAAGACAGCCTTAGCACTTAGAGTAGCTATGTTTGAATTGTAAGTTTCTGAATAACAGAGTTTTATATAAGTAATACTGGAGTTGTTGACTAACCACCTCTAAATTATGGAGTAAAACTAAACCCAAACACCAGCCTTATTTTTAAAATAAAATAAATGAGATCCGAAAACTTAGTTGTCTTATAGCCAGATAATCTTGAGATATGAGACCTAGAGAATATGGGGGATATTGCTTGATTCCTCCAAACAGTAAGAAATTTTGTCTGCTAGCACGGTTTTTGAGAACACGTGGTAGACTGAGAATATGAGGTAATCACTAATAAATTCACATTTAAACATAAGTTTTCAGGACATTTTATTGTATATATTGAAATATGTTGAATATTTCAAAATAAATGACAAAGCAAATAAGTAAATTTCTGCCAAGGGTCTCGTGATGTTGATTACCCCATCTCCATGAATTCTAAACCAAATCCATTTCGCAGTAGTTTTTTTAAAGAATAAGCAATTTATTTCTTTAGTTATTTTTCAAATCTTTAATCTCTTGTTCAAGAAGCTATTTGATTAGAAAATTGTAAAGGAACTTGAAAGAGAAAACAAGAACAATAGAATAGGGCGAATTTTTGCTCACACAAGACAGAAAGAATTATGGGTATATTAAACAAAGCTTTGACAATTGTTAGCCACTTTCTTCATGAGTATGAGCAGCCAATGCTTTTTAGTTGTGAGCAATGAAAACAATTTCTAGTTTTTTATGCAAATGTAGTTGATATCAAATTTAGTGTTAGCCCCCCGAAATAAGTTCAGCATATAGGCTATAAACATAGATTCTGGGTAACCTGTCTGGATTTCACATCTGCTTCTGCTCTTTATTAACTTTGTAATTCTGGACGTATTACTTAATCCCATTAGTTCTTGGTTCCTTCATATGCAACACATGTAAACTGGTGGATAATACTAGTAGCACATACTACATGGGGGGATATGAGGAATAAATGAAGGCATAAAGTGCTATGAGTATTTCTGGGCCTGCAGTTTTTGTAATTATGATTATTTGTTTCTTTCTCTACATCTCACTTACTCTGCCTTACTCACTCACTGAGTTGCTGCCTTAGGGATGTTGAAGAGTTTAATGGAGTACAGAAGGTTTAAGGAAGGACCTCCTCTGAAATTCAGTTCATATTGGTAATAACGTATTGGAAGTGCACACTAGTGTGTTGTCAGAAGGACCATGCCCCATGAAGACAAGCGTTTTTCCACCTCTGTAGCAACCTTGGGCATTTCTCCACTGTATAGGCAAGAATAAAAGTCACCTGCTAGCCAGTCTTCATAGACTGTCAAGCAGCTACCTCCATCTGCGATTGGTTGACTTCTACTTCCTAATCTTTAAGCAAAATCCTCCCATTCTTTGTCAGTAGCCATTCCTACGTGCCCACTGCAAAAGCCCCAGGAGCAAGATAGTCCTTCTCCCCATCTATAAGGAACCAGGGGTGGGCCCAGGACCTAAGCTCAGCTAAAAGACACTCATGCTGGGATGGTTAGTTAGTAATTATTAGTGGCAATAGCTACAGGGTCTCTGAAGTGGAAACTGTGCTGTGCAACACATTGTTTGTATTTTGGCTAGATTGTCCCTGCTGAAGGTAGAGTTCTGATTTTGGAACTTTAGAGTTATCTCGGTTCCTGTGCGTTTTCCAAGCTCTTTCCATCCTCTTTCAGTCTATGAGCCCTGATATCTTCTCTCAGCTTCTCTCTTTTGTTTAAATGCCCAGCGTTGGATTTTCTAACTTGCCAATGAGCAATTTTGAATACAAAGAAACATGGTATTTCTTCAAAGAAAATCAACAGCCCTCTGCCATTAATAAAAGTTATGCAAATACGGGGGAAATGCTATCAAATATTTAGCCTGTCCAGAGAGTTCACCTAAATGGTTTATCACTGGTCAGCTTATTAATACTAATATTTATTATTATTCTTAGCATTCATTTTCTTTTTCTTCCCAGATCCCAAAATAATGCCTCTTCTGTTTAAATTGAGTGACCATTTGAAAAAATCTCTCTATAATTTCAAACTCTTTTTACGTTGTGCAACTAGAATTGAACTTGGAAATAAATTATGTGATGAATGTGTGATTTTGGGGCTTCATTGCAGTGGCCTCATTGTACCTAATGCCTGACTATGTTAGTTGGCATGATAAAATGTAGCTTATATAATTAAACTTGTAAGGGACCATTTTTTTCCCATTTTTATGTTAGATCTCTAGGTAGATATTGTTTGAATAAAGGGTTATTTAACTTCAAAAGGTTGAAAATCTGTGCTCTGCAAAATGCTTTCAATTACCTGGCATATGTTTGTAAGACCCTCTGTGATCCGAACACAACTAACCCCTTTGGCCTCATTTCTTTTAATGCAATGACTCATTTTTTAAAACATTCTGACAACTGCTCAGCTTGTTGTCCTGCTTCCTTCCTCCTACACAATGTGTGGTTTTTGCCTCATGTTTTCCCTTCTGCCTGGAACGCTTCCCCTACTCCTGTGAGTTGGCTAAATCCTCTTTCTTTAAGACTTATCTTTAGCCATAGTCCCCATACTCATTTATTTGGCTGAGTTAGGAGCCCAAAAATGTAGCCCCAAGACACTACGTGTAAATGATTCTCCTCACCACATGTTCTCATTGGTTTTGGACTGTTTGTTTTCTGTCTACCAAAATGGAAGAGGAGTTCCTTAAAGTCAGGAAAATCACGATGCTTGGCCTCAAACTGAGACAACCATCCACGTTGATACCTAGTACGATATTAATTTGTGAACAATAGAGTTCTTTATACACTTGTTAAAAATGTCCAAAAAATTTAATTTCCCCATAATCCATATCTACTAGAAGACATTTCTACGTATGTAGTTTTAAAAAGAGAAATGAGAATATGATTTATATTCTCTAACAACTGGCTTTTGTCTTCCCAATTAAATTAGAGGTTGAGGATTTTTGCAATGATTTTTTTTTTTTAACTGTTCACATGTGATGTGGCACTACAGGTCAGAGCCACACAACTATTGTGATTCGCTTTCCTTTGAAAACCTGGGTTTTTTGCTTATTTGTATGTTTGCTATTTTTATTTATTTCACTGTTGTGTTTTCTGCATGTATATATCTGTGTGTCTGAAAGTTTGTAGCGCTTCAATTTTAACACAGGAATTCAAAAATTCTAATAGGATGTGTATGCGAGGATAAGAGGTCCCAGCGTTATTTTTGCTCTGGAAATTTCTCATGTATAATTAGTTTGATTATTATTTTCTATCCTTTTTTCTTTCTATATGTTATTAATGGGTATTGGCTTGGCTGGTTTTGCCAAGCACATACTTCACCATTTTCTATGTGTTTTATCCTTTCCCTTTTCCATAATTTTAATATAGTTGGTTATCACAAATTCAGTTTCTAGAACTATAAATTTTGCTACTGAATTATTACTAAGCTATTAATTTTTGCAATCAGGTTTTCTGTTTCCAAGAACTCTTCTTGCTCTGATTGCCTCACTTTCTTTGTAGGTTTCTATTGTTTTTATCACTGCAATTCTCTTAAATCCAACTATGAACACTAATTAGATATTTTTAAGTCCTTTCATTTCTTTCTTTAAATTTGCTTTCCTTGGTGAATTTACTCTTATTTTGAGGTTATTATTTCTGGCAGTTCTCTTCCACGGGTGCTCAGTATTGTATACAGATTGCCCACAGGGTGGCTCCCAGCTTTGGAAGCTGATGCTGACTCCTCCAGGGATGATGTGGCCCAGTGGTAATTTCTCATGCAGCATCTGTGGCCATGGATTTCTACTTCCCCAAGTGTGCTGTCTGCATTTGAGTGAAACCTGCAATGTGGCAGGAGCAAGGGATGGTGGATTTTGCTTCCAGCTATTCCAAATACAAATGTCTGATAGAGATTCTAAAAAGTTAACTTAGTTGTTACTGTTGCTCTTCTTCCTTCTTCTTCTTAAGTTCTCTAAAGTTTAGTTAATTGACCCCAAACTTTTATCAACTTGATTTCTCAGCTATTTGAAATGGAAAATTAATTATTACATATTGCTAATAAACACAATTATAAAAATAAATTTTTATAAATGAGAGCACTAAGTTGTACTAAGTTTTATTTCTTCAGGATCGTGATCCATTGAGGTTTTATTAATCACATTGCATAAGTAACTGCATTAATTTATTCTCACATTGCTTTAAATATCTGAGAGTGAGTAATTTATAAAGGAAAAAGGTTTAATGGGCTCACACTTCTGCAGGCTGCACGGGAAGCATAGCAGCGTCTGCTTCTGGGGAGACCTCAGGAAGCTTACAATCATGGCAGAAGAAGGGCGAGCAGTCCTCACATGTGGCGAAAGCAGGAGCAAGTGTGTGTTGGGGGGATGCCACACTTTCAAACAACCAGATCTCATGAGGACAGCACCGAGGGAATAGTGCTAAACCATTCACAAGAGATCCACCACCATTATCCAATCACTGCCCACCAGGCTCCACCTTCAAAACTAGGCATTTCATTTCCACGTAAAATTTGGATGAGGCAAATACCCAGACTATGTCAGTAACCTATTCCTTTAATTACTGAGATTTCAAAACCTTTCTTTTTATGTCTTCTTATTAAAAATGATCTTATCTGTTATGGCTATCTGTAATATCCCTGAAATTTCTAGTCTCACTGTGGGATATCAAAATAATCTCCACTGAAATTTATTTGAAATTATGTAGAACCATTTGATTGAAGACTTTGTGTTTTAAAAATTTCTTGTTAAATATCCCCAGGAGTTGCATATTTGGTTATTATTTTGAATTAGCTTTTTTTTTTTCATCATACATCCCATTTGGTTAAAGCTGTTACCTAAGAAACATTTGGTGTTTCATATACTCATTTGCAAATGTTCATCTTAAACACTTTCTCCTTACTTCTGGCTTTCAGGTAAGTTTAACTTTTTTTTATGTATGTTATACATGTTTCACACACACAAACTAATACAACAATTCTAATAATCTGTTAAAAATGATATTTAGCTATATTTGCTTTTGGCATTTTAAAAGCTATAAATGTAATTGAAACCCCTTTTATGCTTCTCAGTCTTATTCCCTCCCCTTTATTCCCCCAAAAAACCCTAAGGTTTTGAACTAATTGTGCACCTTTCCCATCTGTGGTTTAATAATTTTATTACCTATGCCTTTGTCCATAAACAATGCACAGTGTTATTTTACATGTTTCATACTTTGCAAAGTGATGATATACTGCATATATACTTCTAAACATTGTTTTAATACTAAATTTTTTTTTCTAAAAGTTTTTCACATGTTCAGTCCCAGATCCAGAAGGTGGAGAAATGGACCCCAGTTCTTCATGGGAAATGCTGAAAAATATTGTGACTATTTAAAAAGAGAAACTGCTACAATGAGGAAAAACAAAACCAACAAAAATATCCAGATATTAACACATAATTTGATTTCAGAAACATGATATTTATAACTGCACAGTATTTCCCCACTTGGCTACTCTACATTTCATTTACCATTCTTCTGTCATTGTATATCTGTGTTACATACTTGAAGAATATTATTGTAGTCATAAATGTCGTTGCAATAAGTCTCTTCATAAACACAATTTTGTGCATGTTTTTATGGTAGGCCTGTGAATTGAAAACAACTTTAAAATGCATGATCTTTTAAAAAAAATGCTTCTTAAATGTATTTTAATTGTAATTAATTAATTAATTGAAATGGAGTCTCACTCTGTCACTAGGCTGGAGTGCAGTGGTGTGATCTCAGCTCACTGCAACCTCCGCCTCCTGGGTTCAAGCAATTCTCCTGCCTCAGCTTCAGAGTAGCTGAGACTACAAGTATGCACCACCACACTAGGCTATTATACAAAATACATAAAATTGAAGATGATAAGATTGATCATATTTACTCAGAAATAAGACTTGTCTGTTTCTTCTGATAGAGCTAAAACCCATTATGAATTCAAATTCTATGGAGGTAATATTTTTCAGACACAGACACAGGATGGGAACTGAGAGACTAAATATGCAAGCAGATAAACACCAGACAAATTTTTAAACAGAACTCTGACCATATTTAAAAAACAAACCAGTCCAGGAAGGCAGACAACAACCTCTGTAGCAATCAGCCAAAAACGCAGGTAATCAATATCTGCCAATAACTGCCGTCTTCCATAATTTTTGCTCCTACTTCCAACTTAAAATCAAACAAACCAAATCAAATATACTCCCCTACCCAGTCACATAGGAAGTCCCACTTCTTCTTTCACCCGCCTCCGTCTTCTCCATGCCGACAACCTCCTATCAGGGTGCACCTGAATCTCCTATTTTTTCCACTATGAAGCTTTTCCACTCCTCTGCCTGCTGGTGAGCTTCTGCCAAATGAAAGTGCTGGTGGCTGACTCTCTTGCTGTAACAAGCTCTGAATAAATAGCTTTTGTTTGTTCTCATTTGAGTGGGCTTTGTTTATTTTCACAGATCAAAAGAAGAAACTTTATCTCATATAAAGGATCAAATGAAGTTCTTATATATGAATGCCTCATACAATCATTCAATATAAAGGATTTCAAGCAGTGAATAATACTGAAGATTTGCATGTGTTATGTTAATTAGTCACCACTAGTTGATTTTGTTTGTCTTAGGCTATTATGCCTTGGTTATTTTATCACTCTCTTTTCAAATACATTAATTTACCTTTGTTATAGCTGGAACTGCAGATTTATTAGCTGCTAAGCTCTCATCCATTGTTAGCATGTAGTTAAGTGTACAATAATGATCTCAGAGATAGCTTCTTATGTGTAAGGTGGATTGTGATAATTTTAACCGGAGAAGTTAATATTTAAGATATACATTCAACAGCTGGCCATGTTTAGTTTGTGCACTGGTCTTAGAAAGCTTTTGAAGAAAGAGTGTACTTACAGGAATATGACTACATAGATATCAAAGTCCTTCCTTAGCAATATGCAGGAAGCATGTTTAAAGTTACTGCTTAGCTAATAAAATGACAGGCTAACTCACTGCCCACATAAAGATTTATAATAACATTGATGTATATTGCAAAATTGCTATTGTGCTTGAGCACCCCACTGGATTCATGTTAAATTGAATGGATGTTCCACAGAAAGGAAATGACAATACGAAGTCCATCATGGGCAACAAAAACTTACCAAGTTATCCAGTTAGTGAAGTGTTCTGATTTTAACATTCTAATGAATGTCAGCTTTCACACAAAACTCTACCATACTGAATTTTTATCAATGTCTTTTCTTTCGCCTTAAAACTCTTGCTGAAATTATTCAATTGACGGAGCTCATTACATTCAAATACTAAAAGAGAAAATTATGAATCTTAACAAATATTGTTTCAATTTAAAATATTTAAAATTATAATCTGATAATGAGAAATTTTAATACAGAAAATTTCTTTAATTATAAAGATGCTTAAGGCAATATCAGTTTTCCAAATATAATTTGCTATGTCATATAAATTCTGGTAGATGGATTCTTTGCTCTGTAACTTTGTAAATTGAGTGCGTTTTATTTTTTGTTCCAAGGCTTATCAAGTACTGTGTTTTTCTAAACAGATATGATTATGTTGGTCTTTTAATACTTTAATTTCATTGGTTTATAATAATGTGACTTTTTCATACATATATATGTGTATATATATATCCACACACACACATATATCTGCCATATATGTATATAAATATTCAAATATTTGTTTGTTTTACCAATTGCTTTTCTTTTAATTTTTAACTTTTATTTTAGGTTTGGGGTACATATGAAGGTTTGTCACATAGGTAAACCTGTGTCAGGGGGGTTAATTGTACATATTATGTCATCACCCAGGTATTAAGCCCAGCACCCAATAGTTATCTTTTCTGCTTCTCTCCCCCTTTGTATCTTATGCTATAAAAGCTACCTTTTTCTCTCCAATTTCTTCTTTCTCTTTATCTTTTAAAAAACGTAAACCTTTGAACAACTTGTATTTATATTTACTGTTGCTTTTACTTAATGAGTGGTCATCATTTCTATCAACTCTTATAGTCACACTGCTATGCTCAGACACAAGTGCTGGTTACTCCCTCACAAGGACTTCACCTTGCTTGTCACCCCTTGTCTAAAATTGAACTCTTTAGAATGTATTTACACCCAGGCAAGGTGGCTCACGTCCATAATACCAGAACTTTGGGAGGTCAAGGTGGGCAGATCACCTAAGGTCAGGAGTTTGAGACCGGCCTGACCAACATGGTGAAACCCTGCCTCTACTAAAAATACAAAAATTATCTGGACGTGGTGACACATGCCTGTAATCCCAGCTACTTGGGAAGCTGAGGCAGAAGAATCACTTGAACTCAGAAGTTAGAGGTTGCAGTGAGCTGATATCATGCCATTCCACTCCAGCCTGGGTAACAGAGCGAGACTCTTCCGCCTGAAAAAGAAAAAAGAAAGAGAGAAAGAAAAGAAAGAAAAAGAAAGAAAGAAAGAGAGAGAGAGAGAGAGAGAGAAAGAAAGAAAGAAAGAAAGAAAGAAAGAAAGAAAGAAAGAAAGAAGAAAGAAAGAAAGAAAGAAAGAAAGAAAGAAAGAAAGAAAGAAAGAAAGAAAGAAAGAAAGAAAGAAAGAGAGAGAGAGAGAAAGGGAAAGAAAGAGTTTACTCCCCTCCTTGTCTCATCAACACAATCTGAAAGAGAATTTTAGAATTCTCTTTTCCTTTTCTTTTTTCTTCACCACACCTTAACTCAGAGTTTTAATTGAGAGTTTAATATTAATGTTATTAATCCCAGATTCTATGATTTTCCTTTCAATGTCAAGAATTTCTTTTCAATTTCACTCATTTGATTTCAAGAGTTTCTCACTAATTTTCAGCATTCTTATGGTCATTTTATTGCATTTCTCAAATGTCTTATTATCCATTTTAATTATAGGTATATGATGCCTGCAGTCTATCCCTACCCCTTGCCATTGTTCATCTCTGTGCCTCCATTTTTCCTGGAATAATTTTATTGGTTAGATAAAGAATAAGCATGATATAGTTCCTAAAGCTAGACTATCCACATACATCTTTTTTTTCCTTCTATCAGGGATTACTATTTTGTTTAGGAATTATATGATTAGGTTGCAATTCTAATTTCTCTAATAATATTTTATGAGTGGTTTTCTGCTAATTTCTGGCTTCTGATGGAGCAAATTAGTTGCCTGTGACTAGTCTAATTTGTTCTTTTTATAAGGTGACCTGTTTCTTCTCTCTTGAAGCTTGTAAACACTTCTTTTTTTTCTTCTTCTTCTTTTATTTAAATTAGAAGCTCTGCAATTCCTCCAATCCTTTCTGAAAAATCATTAACTTTGCCTGGATTGTTCATTGACCAATTTCATCGGAAGGCCCAGCTCTTTCTTCAGCTCAAATGAAAAACAAAAATACATATTTGATTTTATTATTTTGAGTCATCCATCTGTTTCTGTTCCTCCCTCTGAAACTCCTACAGTTCACACTTGGTTCTCTCAGATCTCTCCTCTAATTCTCACATTTCCCTGTATCATTTCTTGTCTCTTCATATTTTTGACCCTGAACTTTAAGATATTTCTTACGTTGTGTCATTGAGGACACCAGGTCTGATCTTAACAGTGACTGTTCTGTTTTTCAACATCTATTTATTTATTTATTTATTTATTTTTGAGATGGAGTCTCACTCTTGTTGCCCAGGCTGGAGTTCAGTGGCACAATCTCGGCTCACTGCAACCTCTGCCTCCTGAGTTCAAGCAATTCTCCTGTCTCAGCCTCCTGAGTAGCTGGGATTACAGGTGTCTGCCACCACGCCTGGCTAATTTTTTGTATTTTTTAATAGAGTCGGGGTTTCACCACGTTGGCCAGGCTGATCTGGAACTCCTGACCTCAGGTGATCCGCCCGCCTCACCCTCTCAAAGTTCTGGGATTACAGGCGTGAGCCTTTTTTTTTTTTTTTTTACTTTTATATTTCTATAAAGTCTTTGCACTGTACTTGAAGCTCACTAAATGCTCATTAATGCTCATGTTCTGGTCTGTCTCCCCCCAAATTTTTATTTTTTATGTGCTTTAA
Organism: Cacajao melanocephalus; assembly: GCA_963573385.1. Taxonomy (NCBI): domain Eukaryota; kingdom Metazoa; phylum Chordata; class Mammalia; order Primates; family Pitheciidae; genus Cacajao; species Cacajao melanocephalus. The sequence goes on from CAUYLG010059948.1 coordinate 68,373, forward strand.
ACTAGGTTTTTGTTTTTCTCCTCCCTCTCTCTCCACCTGCCAGGACATTTTAGTGTACCACCATTGTTCTTCCCTTGCTTATTCATGTTCACATTCGTATTCTGAGGTACCTGCAGTGAAAATAGCCACATTTGTGGCAGAATTAACAGAATCCTATATTTATGGGCCAGTAATTGAGCAGCGGCAGGCTGTGAATTCCACCATCAGAGAACCAAAGATACCACTTTGTTTTCCATCTCTTATGCCTCTCTTATCTACAGAGAAGATTGAAACAGTCATTTAGCTTCCCAGATCTTTCAGAGTGGGAAGCCCAAGCTCATTCATGCTGATAGATATATAGATGCTGACAGATGTATACATGTTCCCTTGGAGATAAATGGATGCATTTTCACCTGAAAATGACTAAGTTTCCATCAGGATACACTCTGTTAAGAGCCATTCCTTAGGTACTTACAGTACTGTCTTTAGGTTCTTGCATGGCTCCAATATATAATAAGATAGTCTAGCTCCAGTTATTTTCATCAAGCCTCTCATAGTCCAGACACCAGCAGATACTTGCCTGCTGCTTGGATCTAACCTGAATCAAAAGCTTCATGTTTTTGGTGCTCTACATACATTTATTATGTATCTTCCACTATAGGAATTGCCTGTATCCACTGGTTCCCACACAACTGCAACCTATGCTCTGAGAACCAGTTCATTTTCGTCTTTCCGTGAAGACTTCCCAATCTACAGAGTTCTCTCCTTCTTATGTTAGTCTTCTTCTTTCCTTAGTTTTACAGTTTAGAGACTATTCTGTCTGCTGCCTTAGCAGGGCTTAACAAATAGTTGTAACTCAATGCATATCTGTTTCATAAATAAATAAATAAATAAATGTAGGCTAATATGAGTATTTCTGTGCAAGATCTGATATGGGAAACATATATGTCACAGCATCTGGTACTGAATGATGCACTTCGTGAGAGAAATAGTATTTGTGGAGTATTTTGTAAGAAGCAGAAAGTGGTTGATCACTGGGAATCTTTTCTTTCAGTCATCCTTCTCCTATCAATGTATTTATATAATTTTGCTAAAATATCATTGGCATAATGTGTAGGCTAAATGTGTTGAAATCGTCTAATATCAAATTCTGTGTCTTAATCATCTATTTTATCCGCACGCCTTAGTACAGGGTGGGACTCTGCCTGGCAAATGTGAGTGTGCATAAGAATAGCGCATAGGGGCCCTCTTAAGATGATGATTCCCTTACCCCTTCCCTGAAAGTCTAATTCAGTAGATCTGATGCAAATCCCAAGTATCTGCAACCTTAATAAGTATCCCCAGGTGGTTGTGATGTAAGCCATTAAAAACCATACCTGGAGACCCACTGGTTCAGTGCCTCAGTGAATATTTGTTGAAATTAGTTAATGCATCTAAGGAAGCTTCATCATATATAAGACATTATTCTTTAAGATGTAGGTAAAAATTATTTTCTCTTGAGATTTTTAAATATACATTTTCTCTACTAATGTAGATATAACCCTGACTTGAATCCCCAAGTGAAATATGTCAGGTGACTGATTAGGGTTGAGATAATTTACACAATTCTGTGAAAGAAAAGGAGAAATATACCAGAAGAGGCAAATCTATACAGTCAGAAAGTCGATTAGTGTTTGCCAGGGGCTGGAGAGAAAGAAAGGGAGAGTGGCTATTAATAAAAATGAGGCTTTTGGGGGTGAAATGTTCTAAAATTAGATACTGATGATGAAGCAACCCTGAATACACTAAAAACCATCAAATACACGTGCCATAGTGGTGGTTTGCTGCGTCTATAGCCCTGTCATCTACATTAGGTATTTCTCCTAAGGCTATCCCTCCCCAATTCCCCCATCCCTTGCTATTCCTCCCCTAACACCCTATCTCCCAGGCTCTGGTGTGTGATGTTCCCCTCCCTGTGTCCGTGTGTTCTTATTGTTCAACACCCACTTATGAGTGAGAAGACGTGGTGTTTGGTTTTTTGTTCTTACGTCAGTTTGTGGGAATGATGGTTTCCAGTTTCATCCATGTCCCTGCAAAGGACAGGAACTCATCCTTTTTTATGGCTGCATAGTATTCCATGATGTATATGTGCCACATTTTCTTTATCCAGTCTATCATTGATGGGCATTTGGGTTGGTTTCAAGTCTTTGCTATTGTGAACAGTGCTGCAATAAACATATGTGTGCATGTATCTTTATAGTAGAATGATTTATAACCCTTTGGGTATATATCCAGTAATGGGATTGCTGGGTCAAATGGTATTTCTATTTCTAGATCCTTGAGGAATCACCACACTGTCTTCCACAATGCTTGAACTAATTTACACTCCCACCAACAGTGTAAAAGTGTTCCTATTTCTCCACATCCTCTCCAGCATCTGTTGTCTCCTGATTTTTTTAATGATTGCCATTCTAACTGGCATGAAGTGGTATCTCAATGTGGTTTTGATTTGCATTTCTCTAATGCCCAGTGATGAGCTTTTTTTCATATGTTTGTTGGTTGCATAAGTGTCTTCTTTTGAAAAGTGTCTGTTCATATTCTTTGCCCAATTTTTGATGGGATTGTTTGTTTTTTCTTGTAAATGTGTTTAAGTTCTCCGTAGATGTTGGATATTAGCCCTTTGTCAGATGGGTAGATTGCAAAATTTTTTGCCCATTCTGTTGGTTGCCAGTTCACTCTATTGACAGTTTCTTTTGCTGTGCAGAAGCTTTTAAGTTTAATTAGATCCCATTTGTCTATTTTGGCTTTTGTTGCTGTTGCTCATGGCATGTGTATACCTATGTAACAAACCTGCATGTTCTGCCCATGTACCCAAGAACCTAAAGTATAATAATAAAAAAATAAATAAGTAAAACCACCAAATAGTACATTTTAAAAGGATATATTTTAAAATGTAAACTGTATCTCAATAAAGCTATTATAAAAAAGATGCAAATCCAGTAAATCATATAACGATTACTGAGTGAACTGGAAGAACAAATGAGCAACTGTGCACTCATGCCTATCTCATTTCAGTTAGGGCTGAGGCCTTTGTGGAAGACATTCACACAAATAATTCTTATGAGTGTTAAGGAAATTTTATATTCCAATCTGATGGTGAATGTTTCTTAATATTTGCTGAACAAAGTGTCTGTAAGGAGAGCTCAAATGCTAAGTGAGATTATGCTATTAAAATCAGAAGGAAGGAAGAGCTGTACTTACCATGTAAATAAGTTGAACATGTGCATGCATGCATAAACGCGCACATGAGTGCATATGTAACACACACGCACACACACACAGATGTGATGTGCAATGTTCCCGTGGTCCTATAGAGAAATATGGGAATACAAAAATTCTACCCAACTTTTCTGTATAAAGATAAAAACTGAATTTTCTTTCATTAAAATGTTAACATTTTCCTTTGGGTTTACCTAGATTCTATCTAATCATTTCAAAACATTAGCATCTATCTTCCTCTTCTGCCTTTTGCTTAGCACTAACCAAAGATTTTGAAGCCCATAGCTTTTCTTGCAGCTTGACAGTGAGTGGCAGAGTGGGCAGAAAGCAAGGATTTTTGTTTGTTTGTTTGTTTGTTTTTAATTTTTATTGTATTTTAGGTTTTGGGGTACATGTGAAGAACATGCAAGATTATTGCATAGGTACACATGTGGCAGTGTAATTTGCTGCTTTCCTCCCCTTCACCTATATCTGGCATTTATTCCCATGCTATCTCTCCCCACCTCCCCACCTCCCACTGTCCCTCCCCTATTTCCCCCCCAACAGACCCCTGTGTGTAGTGCTCCCCTCCCTATGTCCATGTGTTCTTATTGTTCATCATCCGCCTGTCTATTCAACTCCACAGACCCTCAGATACATTCAGGTACCATGATCAGCAGTACCACTGACAAGGGGTCAGTACTGACTTCTGGCCAACAGGAGATTGTCCTCCCCCCAGTTCAAATACCACCTTGCTTCATGCTCTTTTCCTGTTTCAGAACCTTCCAAGTCACTTGGACATCTATGATTATTTATTTTGCTTTGCAAGTTTTGATTTTGTAACCTTTAGACAACCTTTAGGGTTTTGGAATATTCTTGGTAATTCAGTTCTATCTCAATAGCATTTATAACTTTACTGGACTATATTATCAATTTTCTTTATAATATACATTTAAAAAGAAACACTATTACCTATTTTGAATGGCTATAAAGGCAAAATTTCACCTCTGAATTCATTCAGGCCTTCCTTGAATCCTATTCTAGACAGATCATCAGTTAAACATCTTCTATTAAGTCAACTTTCTCTGGATGACTGTCTGGATAAAAGCATCTCAAACAAATTTCACATAAAATGGTAAAAAGGTAGGTCAAAGTACACTGTAGAAAACAATGGTCTTAACAAAAACTCTAAGTAACAGGGTATGTAGAATAATGACCCACTCCAAACACATCCAGGTTCTACTCCCCAGAATTTGTGACTATGTCACATTAGGTGGTAAAGGGGAATTAAAGTTAAGATGGATTTAAGGTAGCCAATCAACTGACTTAAAGATAAAAAGATTAACTTGGATTATCCAAGGGCTCCTTAAAAAATAAGGAAGTGAGGCAGAGAAGTGTCAGCACAATGCCATTTGAAAAGGGCTTGATTGGTCCTGGTAGCCATGACGATGGAAGAGTCCACAGCCAGAGTTTGCATGCAGCCTCCGGGACCCAGAAGAAACAAGAAGAAGGATTCACTCCTGAGTCTCCAGAAAGGAACACACCAGGGTGATGCCTTGATTTTAGCCCAGTCAAAGCCATTTTGGACATCTGACCTCCAGCATTATAAAATAATAAATATAGACTGCTTTAGGCAACTAAGTTTGTAGTAATTTGTTACAGCATCCACAGGAAAGCAATATAGTAACTGAATGAATTCCAAGATTGGTGCTATTTTGGAAGTCTGAATATTCTGAAATACTGCTTCTGACTAGATCAGATTTACTGGGCTGTATTTTTAATGCATTACTTTTAGGTAATGTAGTAGGATATTAAAAAGCAGTATTAATGATATATGGTCACACAGCAAAAATGCCAGGACAACAATTTGCTTAATACTTAGCAAATACTTTGCCACATTTAATTTTCTATGGTAAAGGCTTTATTAATGTATTTGTTTATTTGCAAAAGAACCAAAAGAGAAAAAAGGCAAAAAGCATAACTTTTTTTTTCTATTAAATCTTTCTGTGAAAGTTCCATAGAGTATAAATATATAAATTAAGCATCATTTAATTTAATCATAAAATACTAAGAATACATTAAATAGCCAAGATAAGCAATTTCTAAAACCCGAGTTGGAATATTTCTCTTTTTTTGTTGCTGTTGTTTCACAGATTCCATTTGAGAATTATTAAGCCAAATACCAACTCTGTGATAGGCCTATTTCTAAGAACAACTTCATTTTTAGTTTATATAAGAAAAAGAGGAACAAGTTTAAACTTTTTAACTGCTTCAAAATAGCTAATCAAAATATTTTTTAATTTTATATATGACCTTTATAGTGTGAGATACAATTCCAGTCTCTTACAACTTAATCAGCTAAATATAAAGTGTAACCTTCCATCTGGTAAATCAATTTTACAGACATAATTGTGCCCCACCATAACTCAATAAGACACTGAGGAAAACCATTGAAATGCGATTTCCTTTTCTTTAGAAGAGAATTATGTACAATTTCAGCATGCTTTGCATTTCTAAAAGTTAAAGTCAACAGGGAGGTATCATTCTCCTTTACTTGAGTTTCCCATGAGAAAATCAACAGCAAGTATAAAGCTTCTGCTGTTATTCATGAAACACTCCATAATACTAACTTGGCTTTAACCAGAACATATTATTTGGCAGCTAAAACCTTTAATTAGAATTATGGTTTGAACAGATTTTCACTGAATTCAGATTCTGGAGGGGCTCAAAGAGGAACACTGTTTTTCTAACCATTTTATTCTATTTCAGATGGTTTAAATGTTGTACTTAAGATGGGCAGAAAAAATGTTGTACTTAAGATGGGTCAAAAAAATAGAATGTTGCTCTGATTAACATTTTGTTGACTTTAATTATGATTCATCATTTCTTAACAAGTACTAAGCATCAGACAAGAAGAGAAGATGAGAGACTCTATTCAACAAACATTTACCAAGCACTTACTCTGTGCAAGGTTTACACTATTACGGAAGAAAAAAATACATTTGAAAAGCTGCTTTCTACTTTAAAAAGGAGAAAAAGTAGGTGGGGGAAAAGGCGTAACTTGGTGACAGAGTCGACTAAAGAACAGAAACGATGACAGAGCCAGAATTGAACCCAAAAGTCAAGGTTGCATGTTTGGGAGAGAGACATTGGCAGAATTGAGAAACTCAGCAGGAGGAGGAAGTCTTGAGGTATGGAGGATGAGAAGGTCTACTTCCAAATCTGTTGCATTTAAATAATTGAGAGATATTTTGGAAAGGTTAGCCTGAAGTCTATGAAAGGGTTTAAGTTTAGAGATGTGGAGTTAGATCCCAAATAAAAGAACTTAGAGGAAAAACATGAAGGCAGTCTTGACCAACAGCTACTGATTAGAATGAATAACAAGTAGGATCAAAGTCTTTAAGATGGTGACAAATGAAATGGAAAAGTTAAAACAATGGAAGAGACCATGCAATTTTAGGAACTTCATATTTAAAGGATACAACAGTAAAAACAGAGAGGTTGACAAATGAAAGTGCAGCTTATGAAGTTAAAATTTTAAGAAGCATGGGTTGGACAATGGGGTCAAAAGCCAGAGAAAAAGGAAGACTGAGAAAAATGCACTGATTTGGGGATTTGAGAATCCCCGATATTCTTTGAGAATGCTGATTTAGAAGAGACCAAAACCTGAATCAGATAATACACATTTCTATAACATCATAACCTAGCATAATAACTACTTTAGAATAAATGCTCAATAAAAGTTATTCTAAATTCAATCATATAGGTAATGATAAAATAAGCTCAGTTTGACAACACAAGGAGAAAGAAAAAAGAATTATAGCAACAATAAATTTAAATGAATTTTTGTTTCTGATTCATTGTTTAGGAGAGGGGCAGATTTTGAGTGTAAGCATTATAAAAGAGACTGTTAATCAGAAAATTTAGAAGATGCTTACAGTAGGGGAGGTTGAGAAAAACCTCTTAGAGCCAGATTCTGAGCTCCTTGAAAGCAAAAATGTTCCTTAATCCTCTCTATGTGCTCAGAGGGACCACAATTTCCAGCCCAGTGTTAAGTGCTGAGTAGAAATTTGCTCTCGTCCTTTTCCTTTTCTCCTGTCTCATTTCCCAAAGTTAAAAGGGACAACTTTGTAAGTGACCTCTCTTTGGAACAGCTGGAATTAGAAGATTGCTAATGAAACTCTAATAAAAACGACAAAACGAAGGGACTATTCTTCCCAATATATTCAGTCCCTTCTAATCTTCATTCTATGAAGTAATAGACTTACTATACTCAGTGCTGAAGGAAGACGTCTCACCATCTCAGTCTCTGAGCTGCTATTCAACCTGTATTCTTTAATTTCCTTCTAATTATAAACATGTAAAACTTTTTAGACTATACACTTTAATTTCTTCAAATAAGATTTAAAAATATTTCCTGCTAATCAGCCTAAAGTTTCAAACTTTAACATACCTATTTTTAAAACTCAAACTTTCTCTAAACACAAACTTTCTGATTTTTGTCTTTTACATTCTCCTCTTGGTATCTGCCCCTTAAAAGAGAGATGAGACTTTACCTTAACAGTCATGGTCTTTCTTCATGTGGCAGCCTCCCCATTCTCTTTCTGACTAAATATTTTCTTGTGGTCTTATGTCATTCATCTCTACGATTTACTCAATACCCAGAGGCAAAAGACTCAGGACTGCCAACATGATATGGAAGAAGAGTTAGAGGACTGACAGTACCCAACGTTAAGAATTACTATGAAGCTACAGTACTCAAGACAGTGTGATATTGGCAAAAGAACAAACAAATAGACCAGTGAAATAGAATAGAGAGTCCAGAAATAAACCCACACAAATAGAGTCAACTGATCTTTGACAAACGAACTCAGGCAATTCTTTGGAGAAAGGATGACAGTTTTTTCAACAAATGTTGCCAGCAAAATTGGACATCGATATGCAAAACAATGAATCTAGACAAGGACCTTATCGTTTTCATTAAAAGTAACTCAAAGTGAATTACAGATCTAAATGAAATACTGTAAAATTTCTAGAAGAAAACATAGGAAGAAATCTAGATAACCCTGGATTTGGCAACAAATTTTTAGACACAAAACTAAAAGCATGATGCATGAAAGGAAATATTGATGTGTAATAAAATTAGAATCTTCTGTTCTGTTAAAGACACTAATATGAGAATTAAAAGATAAATCATCGAGAAAAAATATTGTAGACAAATACCACATAATTTGTACCCAAAATACACAAATAATTCTTAAATCTCAACAATAAGAAAACTAACCCCATTTAAAAAATGTAAAATATCTAAAAAGACACCTCACCAAAGATGATATAGAGATAGCAAGTGAGGATATTAAAAGATGCTTGGCACCACTCATCATTAGGGAATTACATATTAAAACCTCAATGAGAAACCACTACATACTTATTAGAATGGCTACAGTAAAAAAAAAAAAAAGAAAAAAGAAAGAAACTGAAAATACTAAGTGCTGGCAATATGTGAAGCAACAGGAACTCTGTTATATTGCTGGTGGGCATACAAATTGGTACAGCCACTTTGGAAGACAGTTTGACAGGTTTTTTAAAATTTGTTTGTTTGTTTTTATAAACAAGTCTTAAGATCCAGTTAATACACTCCTAGGTATTTACCCAATTGAGTTGAAAACATGTCCACATAAAGACTGCATATGAATGTTTATAGCAGCTTATTCATAATCACCAAAATTTGCAAGCAACAAAAACGTCCTTTAAGAGGTAAATGGATAAACAGTGGTTCAGCCACACAATGGAATATTACTCAGTAACAAAAAAAGCTTCAGGCTACCAAAATACATGGAAGAATCTTAAATGCATATTGCCAAATAAAAGAAGCCAGTCTGAAAAGGCCACATATTGTAGCCCAATGTCATTCCCCAGAAGGCAGAACTATAGAGACAGTAAAAGAATTCGTGGTTACCAAAGGTTGGGTGAGGGGAAGGATGAATTGGTGGGGCACAGGACATTGTTAGGGTGGTAAAACTATTCTATATTATACTGTAATGGTAGATATAGGACATGATGCAGTTGTTAAACTCTCATGGAATCTTACAAAACAGAGTAAATCTCAATATAAACTATGGACTACATTAACAATAATGTATCAATAGTTGTTCCTTAATTGCAACAAATGTACCACAGTGATGCAAGATATTAAAAAAGCAGAAACCTAGGGGTTGGGAGGAGGCAACAATGTAGGAACTCTACAATATCTGTTCAATTTTCTGCAAATCTAAAACTTTTCTTAAAATTAAAGTCTAATAATTTAAAAATGAAGTTAATAGCAGAAATTAAAACTCTGACCCTAGTGAGCACAGATCATCAATCAGACTTCCTCCTCTGGTGAGCAACAGAAATAAGCCTGCTGCTCCGTTTTTAATTTTCTTTTTTAAGAGATGGGATCTCCCTATGTTGCCCAGATTGGACTCCAATTCCTGGGCCAACCAATCCTCCCTCCTCAGCCTCCTGAGTCGCTAGGACTACAGGCATGTAGCCTGCTGCTTCCTCTGGATACCATAGTGAGCTTTGAAATGCTAGAGTATATGCAAAATTAACAAAGAACTTTATCCCCATTTTGACAATAGCCTTGGGAGTTGCTCATAGCTTAAAAAGAAAATATTGATCACTCTTTCTAGTTGACTTGTTTTATTAATAAAGGTAGAAGAATGTAAGACATTAAAAAGACCTTCTACAACAAAAAGAGATTTAGTTTTGACATAATATAAATAAATAAAATTTCCTTATCAACTACCAACATACAATCAAGAGTAAGCACTACTTAAATCCTAGGTATGATTCGAAGTGCTTTCCATGCATTATTTAATTACACTCTCAAAATAACTGTGCGAATCAAGTGCAGTTATTTTCCTCATTTGACAGATGGGGGAATCATGGCTTAGACAGTTTAATCACTCAAGAATGAGGACCCAAATTTGCAAGTGATATGTGTGGATTCAAAGCCTGAACTACAATGGCCATATTACTTCTCAATTCTGAGAAAACTGGTATAAAATTCATTACTAGAGTATATTTCAATAATTTTAAACAAGTTTACTCAAAACAATGTAACCAAGATAGAGTCCTAAAATATATAAAAATGCTCTATGTTTGTCAACCTTGAATAAGATTTTGAGCAAATATCACTATAAGCCTAAGCCATCTTAGTGATATCTTTGCAGAAATGTGTATAATGTTCATGTATGCAATGCACGCATGCACAAGTGTATTCAGATAGGCACAGAAAAAGGGAAAGAGAAGAAGAGATATTCTAAACCATTAAAAATATATTTTTGTTTTCATTATAATGACTTGAATAGGTCATCAAGGTACTAGAACGTAACTGCTGACTGCTATACCAAGAGGAAATTTATAAAGCTGCATATCTCCTCTCTGCCTTCTTTCAAATTTACTCAGTATGGAAAATGATATTGGCCTTCCAAAACCTTCACTTATGTTTGGACCCTTTCCACCTTTGAGTCTTATTCTAGTGTTACTGACCATTAAAATAAATTTTTCAGTGGGGCTGGAAAAGTCTCTTGTTAGCCTAAGCAAAGCTTTATATGGCCTGCGTACTTCAAGAGGTTAATCTAGCCAGCCAACTCACTTCGTTGAGAAGTATTAAATGGAAAGGCTGTAATATTCAAAGTAAGCCAAAATTCACTGGGTAAAACCTCAATAATATAATGGAGCATAAAACTTCTAAAAATTTTTATCACAATATTTTATGAAACATATGCACACACTCACTGGAACAAAATCCAAATGGTTTTGAAGGTCAGTTCAAAATCACCACATATGTAGAATCTTTGTGAGAAATATGTACCATTTCCAAAATGCCAGGAAATATGTACTATTTCCAAAACTTCCTTTCCCTACTTGATAGTTTATTGTCAGTCCAGCAGTATACTATATAAAAACAATAAAGACACCTACTACAGCAATGATACTATTTTCAGCCAAAGTATGTTTGGTAAAATATTCCAAATTTTCATATCAACACATCTTTGTGTTATAGAACAAAAGAAATTACAAAGGATAATTCTAGAAGGAAGTACTACTTTAAGTGTGGGCAATAAATATAAAAATTAAAACCAATTATGTTATTTTCAAATTCAACACCAGTTATGTAAAGCCTTTGATGTTTGTTGTTGTGAAAGGAGGAGAAGATACCCCGTTCCAACATTTTAAAGAAAAGTGAATTGGAATAGGCATGAGTAGAGCCAACTCTTAATATAATTCCATGTTTCTAAAATGCCCAAATTCTAGGAGCAACTATGATTCTCCTAAGGGGAAGGAAGTAAAGGTCCACTTTGTGTGACACAGGTCAGATTTCTGCAGGCAAATGAGATTTCTGTAGTTAACTGTTCCTGGGTTATCACTGTCTGGGGAAGGTCTTTAAAGGTCAAGAGAGGTTCCAAATTGTGCTCACTGCTTAAGGGACATCCCTAGGGCTACCTCAATCAATGTAAGATCATTAGGACTTTTCTAACTCTGATTCCAGTTTTACTCTCACAAATGTTGCTTGCTAATACATATTGCTGACGTAGATTTAAAAGGAACTAAAATAGTATCATACATAGAGCAAATGATAGAATACACTCATTTAACAAGTCTTTTAACTCTAAGATTGAGTTCAATGAAATCCAAGCAGACAACAGAGGTTTAGAATCTGGCTCTAATAACAAAGCATCACTCTACAGTAGCTGTGCTGGTGTTTACACTCTGTGATCAATGACACTATTCTAGATTTCATTTAGTATAATGTAGCTTTATACAAGTTATTTTAAACAGTTTACCCAATCATCACATATGTTTTATTAAGGTAAAATTTTGTTGTTCACTTTGTTTGTAAAGACTTTTGAGTCACTGAAATACAATAAATGTTGAAGTAAAAATTATTATTTGACAACATTTCAGTGTTGTTCTTTTAGTGCAAATATATGTCTTAAATTTTTGCTCAATGGAATTGTAAAGACACCAAATGGATTATGTTTATAAAAGCTGAAAGAGTTCCATCTATTTTGTAATGAATAAAGGGTATCTCTAAGTTTTTAGATAGTGTGTAGAAAACATCTGTATTTAATTATATCTTACTTTTCTTAGACAATGGGAATTGAATTAAGGAATATTTTGAAACCCCTATAGAGTTATTAAAGTATTAATGGCTCTTCAAGAACTTTATTACTACAATGCTTGAAAATGTGCAGTTTTACAGATCAACAGCCAGACACTTCATAAATATCATATTTTTAACATAAAAGGAAAAAACATGAAATTCTGAGCAAATACAGAAAAAATACCTCTAGAAAAGAACAGGGATTTTCACTATTATTATATAGCACATAATAAGGCACAGAAAATGTCTTGCATATTTGTACAGATTTAAATAGGGCTTGTAGCATATATATCCTAAACAGGATTTCTTTTTAAATTTTGTTGTGGATTGAGAATTTCTATGAGAGTAAATTAACAGCTTGTTATTTATTCTTCACAGAGGAAAAACCTTAAGTTGTTCACATGGCAACAGTGGGGCACAAAGTATGAGTTTTTAGTACTTCTCCTTAAGTATTAAAAATACCAGATTTTCTCTCTGTGTGCTTAATGTTCCCAAATTCCACTTCTTTTCAAAGTCAGTATCAGTTCTACAGTCAGTTTTCAATATCCCAGTGGTAAGGATATATTCAAAGGCTGTGTGCTCAGCAGGAAAGAAGTCTTTCTCTGTGAATGTAACTGTATCACTCATCAGTAACCTCCTGCCATAAGGAGAATCCATATTTTTCTTTCCTTTTAGTAACTCCTTGGACTCTTGAATGCCAGTCACTGCCCTAAGACCTGGGGTAGTATCTACATAACTTCGGAAAATAGCTCCTACCCATGCAACTCACAAATAAATGTCAAGTCTGCAGATCAAAGTCCCCACATTCTAAAACTCATGCTCTTTATAGATTACTTTTCATAAACTATACTCATGTTTTAGAAATAACATAGAGGCTCACTTTTTGCTTGCGTTCTTTTATCGTAGAAAAGTTTCTTTATAAGAAAGACATTCTGATTGTAGATAATAGGATGAAATTCTGATGCAGTACATAAAACTCAATTATTCTTGCCTTTGAATAGACTTCTATTAAAGTATTTTATAATACTTATCATCTTTTAGTAGACATGCAAAAATCTTTGGGCCATTTAAATTAAAAAACACAAGTTGTTTCGCAATAGTTAAACATCCTTTCCTAGTGCCTGGTACAATACAGGCTAGATGATGAGTAATGAATTCTTATTCATAATTAATTTTATTTTTAAATCTTTATAATGCTACAGGTAAATAATATGACATAAAATAGCTTCAGCATGTGCTTTTACAATCTATATTCATTTTAATTACTCAAAATTGCTTGGGAAAATGAATATAATTATTTGAAATTATTTTCACTCAGCAGATTTCATGTATAAAATAAATAAATCTATACTTCTTCCCATAGATTTGAGTCAAATACAATAGACCAAGCTATCTTATATGAATATCTTTTCAGATCAATTGTGGAGATAAACATTTTTAAATTTACTACTGTCTCTAAAGAACTGTCTTTGGCAAACAACATGAGATTTAGAATAGAACGTACACAAATGCTATTTATATGTATATCTATTTAAGGTTTAATCATATTTATTATAGCAGTAAGAGTATATAAGACATTAAATATATACATATCAGAGTGCTCAGAAAGGAGACAAAGATAGAACAACAAATACAATCCTCAGAGCCACAGAACTGTTTACTAAATTCCAAATAAAAGCTTCATTGTGCTATTTCCCCTAAATAAATGTTAACATAACTGCATGAGATTATCAGGTATAATTTCACTGAGTTCTATTATAATCCATGAGATATTAGGCAAGTCACTCACTCAGAAGGTAGCTTTGGCCTTACCTGCTTTCAACACAAAAAGAATTAAAATTTAAGGTCTGTAAAATATTTGTCAAAAAAAGTTAAAGTGTATTATTCTCATTTTTGTGGTAAATTGTTGAGGCTCCACAGAAAAACAGGTTGATGAAAGATATTACAGAGGCCCTATCTAATGGAGAAGAGTTAGATTTTCTGAGAAATCAAATTTTTATTTTTATTTATTCCTAATAAGAAAATAATTTGGCTAAAATTCAAATATGATAAACTTTTAAAATGGAAAAGATATTTTGATTATGTTGTGAATCAACTGATGTGGAAATAAGCAGGGTGTGTGTATGCATGACTCAAATCCTTTGACTTTCCTCTAGAGGTGTGGCAAAATGAAACTTACAGGTGTGTTACAGAAGAGCAAACAGAGTTCTTGTTAAACCAACTTACCAGTTTTTCGAAGAGGGAAATCATCCTTTGCATCTTGTGCTCCTGGTAATGTGTACTTGTAGGATGGAGATGTTCCACTAAGGGGTGGAGAGCTTTGATCCAGTGATGTGTGGTGGGCAGCCCTAGAAAAGACAAGGGTTTCACTATTTACTCAGTAGGTTTTACTGCCTGTTGGTCAGCAATTATCAACTGCACATGCTGTACACTTGCCTCAGTTATGTTTTTGCTCTTTCTCCTTAGTGTATACAAACCACAGCCTCACGTATTTCATTAAAAAAAAAAAACTGCTAGATAGTACATGTGAGTATGTGTGTGCAGCCTTTTTTACTGAAAAGACAGGATTGTGCCAACAGACTCACATCTGCTGACTTCAATAGTAGTTTCAATAGTAAAGAACTGGGGATCACATTCTTTAATATGAAACTGATTTTTAAAAATGTTTTCTTTTTCCTGGGTGAATACAATTTAAGAGATGCAACTGTGCAGCCAGAGAATAGTTTATAGAACTAAACATTGACTATCTAATACATATAAATATCTATAATTATATATGTAATCAAAACAATGAACAAGACATAGTATCACCATCACAATGATTGTTCTACCAGTATTATTTATTTAAATCATACATTCTTAAGACTTTATTGGTTTAAGGATGTTTCATCTAGCTATAACTGGCAAAAATATTGCTAAGTAACATGTGAGAGCTGTTTAGTATTACCTAAGAAAACAGCTAATGAACTTTTAACTAACAAATTCTTTGCATGTAGTTGTTTCTCATTTTAAAATTGTATTATCTTTTCTTAGAACAGACTTTAATTTTGAATTATAAATTAGCTATAAATTATGTGTGTAGTTTTAGATAACAAAATGGTGTTTCTTTTTAAATCATTTGTGATATTGATTAAATATTTGGAATTGTTCTTCAGAGATTCATTTCTCATGTCAACTGACATACATGACAGAAATTATGAAAATCATTAAAAAGTATTTATAAAACATTATGGAATCTGTCTGTTACCTGTTTTTGGATACAGAGAAGGACAGAAACCTATAAAATAGGCTTATAAGTATATTAACTCTTTAAATAGAACTCCCAGGCTGCTTACAATATCAATGTAACAGAGTAATCAAGTACTATTCCTATCTTTAATGGTGTGAGGGATTGAAAAATATTTAAGTGTAAAATTCTATGGTCATTTGCAAATACTTTTATGAGAGAAATGAAACTATTATCTATTATCCATATATGATTTGCCTGTCTGTTCTTTGCCCTGAGTTTTTTTTTTTTTTTTTTTAGAGACAGAGTCTCGCTCTGTTGCCAGGCTGGAGTGCAGTGGCGAGATCTTAGCTCACTGGAACCTCCATCTCCTGGATTCAAGCATTTCTCCTGCCTCAGCCTCCCAAGTAGCTAGGACTACAGGCATGCGCCACCATGCCCAGCTAAGTTTTGTATTTTTAGTAGAGACGGAGTTTCACCACGTTGGCCAGGATGGACTCAATCTCTTGACCTCATGATCCACCCGCCTCAGCCTCCCAAAGTGCTGGGATTATAGGCATGAGCCACTGCGCCTGGATGCCCTGAGTTTTAAAATCACCGTATTCTCCATATTTTATTGAAATATTTGTGTATTGGACTTGTGGAAATATGGTTCCATAAAAACCATAATACCACAGTGTATTATGTTGTCAGCTTGTATGTCAGAAGCCAAGCTATTATTTTTCTGGCTGGGAAGAAGTAAGGTGAGGTGGGCAGGGGTAAAACTTTTCACGAAAGACTTAGCAGTTATGTATTTAGCAACCTCTCTTCTTCCCTTCCCTACCCTCCCTTATCTTTTTTCTTCCTTCCTCTTTTCTTTGAGACAAAATTCTACTAGTCTTTAGAAAATAGCTGTGACCTCCATCTTATACCAAGTCAAGTGTAACAAAATCACAATCTGCTAAATCTTCTGAAATTACTATATAGATATAAGATCCACCAGATGAAAATGGAAAATGCAATTTGTCAGTTATTCACTCATCAAAGAACATATACTTCCTTGCCCTCAAGATAATAAATGCTACCATTTATTTAGCACTTCTTTCTGTTTTGTACTTTACCACGTTATTTCATAGGACCATTTCAGCAACTCCAGAGGGCAGGCACTATTATTTTCCTTTTCTTATGGAAAAGGAAACTGATCCCTAGAGAATTCGAGGAACTTGCCCACAGCCAGACAGCTGAGAAACGGCAGGCTAAGGATTTGCACCCAGGTCGGCTAACTACAGAACCTGTGCTCTTTACCCCAGGAATGAAAACAGCCAAATACTGAACATACGTGTACCAGAGCTTGGGATGGCGGCTCACGGAATGATTTTTTCCATTAGTTGGGGTGTCTTTCGTTGCTGATTTACTCAATAGGAATTCCTGAAGCTTCTGCTTTACTTCTGTACTTGCCACTGCCCCTGAAAAACACACACACACACACACACACACACACACACACACACACACACACACACAGATGCTGATGGTAAGTTTTGTCCTCTCATGACTCTAGAATATTTAACAAAGATTAAGAAGTAAAATCGCTGGTCATAGCATATAAAGTTTTCCTGTTAAAAGAAGAAATCGCATTCCAAAAATGCTTTAAAAAATAGTATAGTAATGCTTTATAACTACGGCTTAAACTGCAAATTTTCAAAAGACTTTCAATGATTTAATTACTTTTACAAAAAGGGAATTCCGAAAATCAGTTTTTTAAAGTTTAAAAAATATTGCAGAGAAACAAAACACTGTATTTGAATAATCACGTTATCCTAAGGGATTAGATTCATATTAAAACCCTTATACATATTAAAATAATCTTTTCTGAGTGGCTAGTTTGAAACCTTAGTTAAAAAAAAAAAAACCCTTTGAGTATTAAGCAAATAAATATTGCTGACAATTCCAGCTCAAGTCATCAAATTTTAAACCTTGCTACAACCTGATTTTGAACCGACCTTATACAGGGGAATTATTTGGATCTGTCTCCCTCTTGTGGATAGTTCTTTTGCAAGTGTTATGCCTTAAATCTTCTCAAAATTTGAGTATGCCAAAACTAAACGGAGGCAAGGCTTTACTTAGAGAGCAATTATTACTTGTCCAGGAGTAAGGAAGGCATAGTCAGGAGATGTGGATACAAATTGATTATTAAACAGGATGGCATATACCAGACTGCTTTAGCATGACATTATTTTTAAGGTTGAAAACAATAGAAATTAGCATCTTTGGCATATAATGCTATGTTTGTTTCTTGAGATGCTCTGCAGACTCGATGATGTGAGCTGGTATGTGAATGTCAAAATTTTACAGCTGGGGCTGTTACGTTTTTAATTAAACAGACAATTTTGACGAGTCTAACTGCCCTCTTTATCAGGCTTTGTTCTGAATAATGATCAGCTAACGATGAGGAAAGAGAGTCCATAGTTTACCCTGGTGCCTCTTACTTTCTCGTCCTCTATCTTTGCCTCTGAGAGGAGGAAGCTGCTGTTCTCTGCGATGCCTCTCTACTTCCTGTTCTTGCCTCTGCTGCTCCAGTTTCTGCTCCTTTTCTAGGAGTTCTTGTTGCTGTTTTATGGCTAGAAGTTCCTGTTGCAACTTGCGAGAAGAGAAAGACATGAGAGTGTGCAATTTCTTTAAGCTTCATAGTCATCATTGACCAAAACTGAAATGTTACACACTTTTGGAACTTGTTTGTATTTAGTTCATATTCGTCCCCACATTTTCTGTAAATAATTGAAATCTAAGGACAAGTAACTAATGCAGTGAAGGTCTTAACATCAACAGACAAGTTTTAGGCAGCTCTATTATCTCTGCATTCCTATCAAAACTTACTACTAAATTCACACAGGTCTTCTAGTTTCCTTTAATTAAATCTTTAGTTCTCTTAATGGCTTTTCTTTGAACATATAAAATACATGAAACAGGAAGGGTAGGGACTGCCCAGAAGTCTATTTTACAAGGTCCCTCACATTATAAATAAACAACTGAAATCTACCATTCTTAGCCTGAGAAATGGTGTAAAAATAATCAAAGCGAATACAGAATGGTGAGATATATGTTAATTTGGGTAAAGTATACCTGAAGTAAACGAATGCCAAAAATCTCAAAACTTTATAGAGCAAGTTCTCAATAGACAATGCACTGTATATTTTTATAATACATAGAATGTATTTTATATATATATATATATTCTCTCAAAATAGCAAAAGCTTTATTCTTTCATTTAGCACATAAAAGCCTTTAGATTAGAGACACTGGTTAAGAAGAAACAACTTTCTCAAAACTTCATTTTAACGTACTATTCTTAGGTTTCTGAATCCCTTGAATTCACTTTCAAACAATGAATGACGTGAATATGATGCATTCCTGCGCTCTTTATTATTATTTTTTTTTGAGACAGGGTCTCACTCTGTCACCCAGGCTGGATTGCAGTGGCACCGTTACAGCTCACTGCAACCTCAGCCTCCTGGGCTCAAGCGATCCTCCCACCTTAGCCTTCTAAGTGGCTAGGATTACAGGCATATACCACCACTCCCAAATAAAATTTTTTTAATTATTATTTTTAGTGGAGACAAAGTCTTGCTATGTTACCCAGGCTAGTTTCAAATTCCTGGCCTCAAGTGATCCTCTGATTTGGCCTCCCAAAGTACTAGGATTACAGGTATAAGCCACCTTGCCCAGCCTGAAGCATTCTTTTTTAATAGCTATTTTGAGATGTCCATTTCCTTTCAGACTGAGAAATATATATCTATTAACTATAGTATATGTGCTCACTGAGGAGTAATTAAAGACCTTGAGTTCTACTTAGATTCCGACATTAGTAAATAGGAAATCTGGACACGTTACTAAACTACTTGGAGCCATAGTTCCTCGTATATGAGAGACAGAATAATCTCTCTTTGGCCACATATTCATAAAGTCATAAAATTTAGTTTTTAAGTTTGAACCCTACTGATTTTAATTATTATTATAGGTTGAGCATCCCTAATCTAAAAATTCCAAATCCTAAATGCTCCAACATCTGAAATAGTTTGAGCACTGACATGATGCCACAAGTGGAAAATTCCATACCTGACCCCATGTGATGAGTTCCAGTAAAAATGCAGGCACATAACACAAAGTTTAGTCAACTTCACCAAGGGAAGAAAGACCCCTCCAGCCCCCTTTCAGCTGCAATGTATTTTTTTCACACACCCCCAATTCTCCCACATAAGCACACCCACTAAAGGTAACAAAATGGCATGTGTGTGGGCCAGACAAGCCAATGGCATGTTTTCATATTTGGACACAGCAATGATAGTGATGCCAAACAACCACAGATTGTACACATGGGTGGCGGAGACTGTGACAGTTTTCCTTTCTGATGGTTCAATGTACCTTTGTTTAAAGCACAAAACTATTATTGCACAAAACTACTTTCAGCCTATGCATATAAGATGTATATAAAGTATAAAGGAATTTTATATTTTGACTTGAGTACCATCTCTAAAATATCTCATTATGTACAGATATGTAAATCTGCCAAAATCCAGAAAAAATCCAAAATATGATATACTTCTGGTCCCAGGTATTTCAGATAAGGGATACTTAACGTGTGTTTGTAATTTTCAGTACTAATAAAGTTAGTAAACTTTGTTTTTTACATTGGATAGGTGCCTAAAACTCTCGATTTTATACCAAAAAGTAATAGAACAAAAATAAAAAGCTATTATATAGAATGGCATCAGAGTTAACTCTGGAGCAAAAGGAAGCTAACTCTGCATGTCAACCCTAACAGCCTCATTACTCCCGGAGGACATAGTTAGAAGCATTTCTGGTTAGTCTTCATATTAAAATCTTTGGTGTTTTGGCTTCAATACACCAGTCCCTTAATGGGTGTTATTCCATTTTAACAAAGTAATATTGTAGCAGGAGGAATGCTTAAACTCTGCCTTACTGTTAAATTCTATACAGATACTTGAGTTGGTCAGTTGGTCAAAAAAAATTTGGTGCTTCACCCAAGGCCCCAATATATTTAAACTTTATATTTCATAGGAATCTAGAAAAGCACACAATTTAATTACCAAGCTACTATTCATTACCCAAGAAGTGCATGAATTAGGTTTAAAACAATAGAAATAAATAAAACTTTAGCCCTCTATTTCTTCATGTTCTGGCCCACGAGAGAGGCAGGGCAACTTAAGAGCTTTGGAGGCAGACAGAACAAGACTGTAAATCTTGGAGCAACCACTTACTGGCTGTGTAACCTTGGAAAGGTAACATTATTGCCTCTACCTCAGTTTACAAGGTGAAAAAATGGGATAACAGCATCTAACTCAACAAATGTTGATTATTACAGAAGCCAAAGATTCAAAAAGCTAATGTAACTAAAGCATTGTGCACTGTGTCTTCCCCATAAAAATAAAATCTTAATGAAAAGCATCAACTTTTAGCCTTACCCATAAAAAATACAACAAAACAAAATAAAAATTTTAAAAAACAATAAACTTCCTAATCTGAAAAGGAAATTTTAATTATGTCTTCATTCTCTAAGAAAACAATGTAATTATTTTGTAAAATCATTTTAAAAGCGAAATTTTCCTTTTAGCTATCTCACAATCCTTTTTTCTCACAGGAGCCAGTTTTACAACATTTTCCAGATGTCAGTAAACCTACACTATTGTTTTGTTTGTGACAAATGAACAATTAATTATCTACTTGCTACTATTACCTTTTGAGTAAAACTAAGCAATAAATTTCTTTCTAAACAATTTATGTTGATTTTATAGCTATAAAAGGCATCAACAGAAATGAGAAGTATCTAAAGCAGCAGCTTATCAGTACTGCCCTGTATTTAGGGAAACATGACTCACATAAAGCAGCAAAATGAACAACACAGTTCCTTAGATCTTAAAGTATGGTGAAAAATGTATATCTTACTCATTCTTCTTTGCTATCCTAACATGCTGGAAGGAAACAATCAGATCTAGACATCACTGTTTCTATTATTGTTTCAAAGGTCAAATTGAAATAATGCTTCAGTATTCATTTAAAAATAAGTATAAAAACTAAAGAAAGGCTATCTATACTTCAAAATGTAGCCATGAGCTACTGATTCCACTTGAGACAAAGAAAAATAATCCTATTTTAAGGCATTTTATAGATCAGTAATATGCAAGAGTTCTTTTAGGAAAGTTCACTAGTAAAGAAAATAATTATATTTTATATTACATGTCAAAGAGCCTTTTTAGGAATATAAGATAGTAAGTTCCTTCCAAGATTAAGAAACATCTTATAAACCAAGTAATATAGAGATGAAGATAGCAGTTTTACCTTCTTAGAAACTGTCACATTAATGTGGTAAAATTATATACTATTAACATTAGTTATCTATGTTAATTCTATATTGATGTGTTTGTATTTGATATGCAAGTAATAAATTAAGTTCCTATAATACAAACTAGTAAAGTATGATAGAACTTATTTCATTCAAAAATTGGCAAATATTTGTCATCTTTCAAAGAGCTGGATATAAAAATAAAATTTGTATTGTAAATCTACTGCTTTCATCTTACTGTCATAATAAATTTAAATTAAATATCTTCTTAGTCAGACTAAAATAGCCTAATTTCAACTGTCTTTGTCAAAAGGTTGCAAGATACTTTACAAATAAAGCTAAACTAATATTTATCTCTGAGGATACAAAAGAAAAAATAAGAACAGACACATCTAGAATTATTTGATAATAAAATGAGCTATCATAAAAAAAATTCTGGATAATGGATATATTTGTGCTAGAATAATTTAAACAACTTTAGTCTCAAAATGTCAACTACTCCCAAATATTTTCAATAAATTCTTATCTACCATCTATAAAAATATTTGTAGCAGCTTCTTCATTTATAACTCCCTTAAGTTTTGTATTATACTATTATTTTGAATGTATACATTATGAGATTTTTTTCTATAAGGAAGATAAGGACATACTCAGAACATCTACTTATACACCACATTTTTTTTTCCAAAAACAGCTCTCTTCATAAGAGACTAATTTATCCTTTCTCACAAATAGTATATGTAGACTCTTCAGAAATATAAAATGGGTATTCTGGGCTCATGCTTCTTTCTGGTGGAGAGCAATGGGGCAAATGAACAAAATTATGTAGAAGAAAATCTAAAATTAGGATGGAAAGTTACTATTCCCTACTATTGATTCCATGTGCTAAGGATAAAGAAGGCCCCTCTAAGAAGCAAAACAGGTTTTTAACAGGTACTTACCCCAAATTTTCACTAGTAAAATTACAATTCCCTTCAAGCCATATATCCATGTCTTAATCACAGTGAATCTACCCACAAAGTGTTCCCATGGGCAATGCCTATGCCCACCATGGTGCAGAGTGCTGAGTAAGGTCACAGACAAAGAAGCATTTGCTACCTTGATATGTTCCTGAAGCTGAGCCTGGTGCTGCCGTGTCAAGTTCTCATGCTGTTTCTGAAACTCTGCTATCAGGAGCTGCTTCTGGATTTGTTGCTGCTGCTGGATAAGAAGTAACTCCTGCTGCAATTGCTTCTCACGGACAACAGGGTCCACCACAGGCATCATCATCCTGAGGTCTGTCCTTAGGTCTAAAGGTGAAATGGGCTCCAGGCCCACAGGAACTTCTGACTTCACATCCACTAAAGAACCAGAAAAAAAAGGAAACAGGTTGGGGAGGGTAATAGAGGATTGGAAATTAGCACATTGATTTGGAAACAAAAAGTATAAGACATTATATCGTGTCAGTGATTCTAGCTATTTCTTTACAGTGATGATTTAAAGTCATTTGTACATTAGTTTTGATAAATGGGCCATATAATTTTCATTCAGCAATTTGTACTGTGCCATGAATCTTCCACAATTCCCTTTTACAAACAGATGACTTCAATTGTTCACAAATGTGAATGGTATCAGTCATTCACAAAACTTATTCTACTGAACCACTAACAAAAATCAAGTCAACAAAGACAAAAAAAAAATAGAATCATGTCGAGGGAAAGATGTCCTAAGAGAGAACTTCCACCATGACTAAATTTATACACTTAACATCTTCCTTTGTGATGAGAGTCAGAAGGTATCTTCAAGTTTACAAAGTAAAGCTTGTAATATAATGTATTTGCAGCACTATTGGATGTGCCAAAGACAGAATACAAAACTGCATACTAAAATGTGGAAAATGGTGATTAACCATAGCCATGGTTGCCAGATCCAAACATTCAAAGAGTCAAAGTAGCCAAGTTTCTAAGTGTTGATGTTCAAATAGTAATAATCTGTATCTCAGTTACCTCATTCCTAAAATAAACAAGGTGGAAAAAGTATGAGGAAACTTAAAACAAGTATTTAATCAAACTACTGGAGTAAAAAAGATTTGATGATCTGAGAACAACTATAGATGATAATATTTAAATTTATACAAATTAGATTAGATAAAAAGTAGATACAAAAACTCTTAGTTTTTGCTAAGAATTTTTTATCTATTACCTATTTTTAGTAGTTTTTGCTGTAGTGCAGTGGTACAATCATAGCTCACTGCAGCCTAGAACTTCTTGACTCAAGGGATCCTTCTGCCTCAGCCCCAAATATCTGGGACTTCAGGTGCATATCACCATGACCAGCTATATGTTTTTTTCTTATTTTATTCATATAGCTGGGATCAGCACAGTGGGAGATGCGGTGGTATCTTGCTCTCTTGCTATGTTGCCAAGGCTAGTCTTGAATTCCTGGCCTCAAGTGATCCTCCCAAGTTCTGAGATTTAGGCATAGGTTACAGCATCAGGCTCTTCAAAAGCTTCAAACACTCCAGGAACCAAACAAAATGCTTCAATCTTTACATGTACCCATTTTCAAATTCTGCTCTATAATCTAAATGCTTATTTGATTATTTGATGTGTGTAACCTGGAGGATGTTATTAATTTCCTTAGGCCTCTGTTCCCTCATCCGTAACTTGGAGATAATAACAGTAAGTACTAAAGGCACGTAGCACATCCCTTAATGGATGCTTTGTTTTTGCTTTTTTATTATACAAAACTGGAAATTTCTTATATACTAAACCATTAATAAGTAGCTAACAAAAATATTAGGAACAAATATAACAATAGAATGCCATGTAATTTCGACTAAATATTAGCAAATAAAAGCAGTAAAATGTCTCGATCAAAACAAATAAAATAATACAACTGAAAATCACCTTCACTAGTAAAGAACTGCAAATTATAAATCAAAATAGAGCATCATTAATTATTATCACATGTATGACTCAGGTATACACATGTGTATACAATGCCCCATTGCATAGGCTAAGCATATGACCAAAGAGACAATTATTTATTGCAAGTGGAGCTGTCGTCAATTGGTACAAAACTTATACAAAACCAATTTGGTGATATGTATCAAGAGGTGTTACATATTTCTACCATTTAATTCAGGTTTGTCAACTCTAGGATTATATCTCCAGGAGATAATACTGAATAGAAAAAAAAAAAGTTCAATGTCACATTATTTACCAGGTTTCTATTATTATTATTGAAATCACCAACTACAAGGAAATGAGGGAATGTGTTCTCTTTCCAGGTCCATGAGGTAGTGCAGTTTTAAGGGCAAGAATTTCCCAGTACCATGCCCCGCTCCCATCTCTCTCCATGTGGGAGTTTTAATGGTTTATGTTTAAATTTAGTGGGCGCAGGAAGAAACTAAAAGTCAATCACTCCAGTGGAAGTTCTAAGGAACTCCTTTCATTGGCCAGAGGAACTTGGGAAGGTGTGAATTTCTCCCAGTATAAATTCCTCTGCTCCTTCACCCATGCCAGATTTCCAGCTTTCTGGAATCCCCTCCCACACGGTGGGAGCTCCCTTTCCCCTCTGGGATTTTCCCCTCTGGAATCCCCTTCCACACTCTTAGTGGAAGCCTTTCTCTTCTTTCCTTCTCTCTTCTCTACCTAAATAAAATCACCTTTCTGCAACACCTCTTAGGTCCAATATTTACTTTTATGAGCATACGGTGCACTTACAGCGGCCCCACCGCTTATTCTTTAAGAGGTTGGAGGCCAAAAACCCACAGGAGCTGTGCTTCACTGGCACTTAAGAAAAAAAAACCTGGTTACAGAACTGGCGCCCAACGTGGGGCAAAGGAGTGTAAGAAGGAAAACTTTGGAGGGGTAAGTGACAATGTTGGACCCTTCTCATTTGCTTTCTGTCCTGTCTCTTTAAAAACATCTAAAGCAGTCGCAGGAGGCAGAGGTGCAGGAAACTGGAGCCAAGCTGCAGTGGCGCGGGCGTGGCCAGCCAGAACTAAAAGCACACCTTTTCTTCCAAGCGTTTTCTCTCTCTCTCTCTCTCTCTCTCTCTCTCTCTCCTCTCTCTCTCTCTTTCTCTCTCTCCCTTCTCTGGGCAAAAACCTGTGGGAGGTGGGACAAGCAAATGCTCTGTTCGTACCAGGGGTAGAACTAGGCATGCGCAGGAGTGGACAGGTGTTAGGCTCCAGAACAGGCAGGGTGGAGCGAGCATGCTCCCCCGCCCCCAGGCTTTTCACTTGTTGCTGGCCGAAAGGGGAACTAGGGCCACCCAAAGCCCAGCCCTGCAGTAAGTTGCAGCACAGCTGGCAGGGAGAAAAGCTTTGGTGCAAGGTGTGTTCCCAGCGGTAGCAGAGGCTCTGAGCAAAGCAGCAGCACTTAGGGAAGCGCGGCGGGGAAAATGCTTTTGCTGGTTCGCTTGCTCACTGGCCAGCACATTGGAATCCCTAGTTGAGGGCAGCATAAAACTGCAAAACGCAGCTCATAAAAAAAAACACAGTCAGGAACAGAACAGACACTTCCCCTGGGGTGCTCGTAAGCCGGCTGCGGGTCCCTGTGTGGGGAGCGGCTGGGGTAATGGCCCAGGGCACGCGTATGGTCCCGGCAACATGGCAGCTGGGGGAGTGGCCCAGGGCACGCACATAGTCCCAGCAACATGGCGGCCACAGGTCCCCAAGCAGGAACCTGGCAAACTTTCTCCTCCAGCAGGAGGCGGGGCTCAAAGCCACTCAAATGGGCAGGGCAGCTGCAGCAGCCCAGCTTGCTTCTTTAAATTGTCTGCTCTAATAACTCCTCCCTAAAAGTTTACCCTTCTAGAGCAGTTTTATAAATTGGCCTGCAAACATTAGACTGTTGCTGGAAATATTGGTACCCATCTCCTGAGCCTCACTGGCCTCGTCGGAGCTCGTTGGTATGTTTACCACCCAACCCAATAGCTTATTTCGTTCCATGCCCCTATGGTGGTCACTAAAGGTCATGGGAAGCCGTGGGCATAAGTCCATAATGGTGGTAGGTCGTAATTGGAACCCAGTTCATGGAGAGTCCTCTAATAAGATGAATCACACATCTTGGGCACACAAAATTTCGGGGTACTGACTGAAAACGTTTCATTTCAGTACCCATTTTACCTAGGGGATGCCTCAGGTCAAAGAGGCTGTAATTTTTTAACTGGGGATGCAGGCATTCCTTGTGTTCAATTTCAAATGGGTGCTTCTATTCCCAAGCTCAAGTCCCCATTAAAATGTATACTGGGAAATTGAGACCAATTTAACACACAACTTTGAAAGAAGCACCAGCTCATCTTTCTGCCGAACAAAGTGGTCAAAATACCCACTGCTGAGTGAAAAAACCTAACCCCCAAAGGGAAGGGAAAAAAACCCAACAGCTTTCCTTAAGCAATTGCGAGAGGCTATAAGAAAGCAAACTCCCCTGTCACCAGACTCTATTAAGGGTCAGTTAATGCTAAAGGACAAGTTTATTAGTCAGTCAGCAGCAGATATCAGGATAAAGCTTTAGAAGCAGGCCTTGGGACCAAGGTAGAGTCTAAAATCATTGCTGAACCAGGCAACCTTGGTATTTTATAATAAAAACCAAGATAAACAGG
Organism: Cacajao melanocephalus; assembly: GCA_963573385.1. Classification (NCBI taxonomy): domain Eukaryota; kingdom Metazoa; phylum Chordata; class Mammalia; order Primates; family Pitheciidae; genus Cacajao; species Cacajao melanocephalus. The sequence continues at coordinate 95,901 of CAUYLG010059948.1, forward strand.
CTAAAAGAATCAGGAGAAATCAGAAAAAGGCTGCTGCCTTAGGTATGGCCTTCAGGCAAGCAGACCCCAAAGGCTCAAATGAGGGAAAGGCTCGGGTTAGCTGCCAGTCTGGCAGAACTTGTTATCAATATGGTCTGAAAGGATATGTTGTAAAAAACTGTCCCAAGAGGAATAAACCACCACCTCATCCATGCCCGCTGTGCCAAGGGAGTCACTGGAAAGCATACTGTCCCTGGAAACCAAGGTCCCCTGGGCCTGAGGTGTCTAATCAGATAACCCAATGGCAGGATTAAGAATGCTTAGAATACATGCCAGCACAAGCCATCACCCTCACAAAGTCCCAGGTAAAGCCAGCCATAAAGGTCCAGGAAGCCAATCTTCTCCTGGGCGCTAGCACAGCCTTCTCAGTAATTCTCTCCTGCCCTGGAAACTTGGTGCTAGTATTAGAAAAATTAGTACCTCTATTAAGTTACTATAAGCTATCTCAGAAGTAAATTAACAAAAAAAGATTGCTAATTCTCTCTGTAAAAAGCAGCTCTCTCTGCAAACCAGCTTAACTCTTTAGCTGCCATAGCTTTAAAAAAAGGGCCCTAAATCTGTTAACAACAGAGAGGAGGGAAACCTGTTTCTTTCTAGAAAAAAATGCTGCTATTTTGTAAACCAGTTAAGTGTTGTTTTAAGCATAAAACTCAGGAATCAATCAAAAACAGGGCTAAAGACCTTCGAGAATGTGGCTCTGTTCTCTCTTAGGCTTGTTTATAACTCTGGGCCTCTCATCTTTAACCACCTGGTTATATTCATTTCTTATAAAACCATAAGGTCACAATTAATCCTGCCGCTGGAACCCTCGATGTCCTTAGCTCGTAAGCTCTATCGTGAACCTGTAAATCAACCTGTACCCCTAAAAGGCTCCCCTCTGAAAAAAAACCTCAACTGCAGGGGCCCTTCTACACCCCATTTCAGCAAAAAGTAGTTAAAATCAATGCCCCTATGCCAACAGAAGTTGAATTTTCCTGTTCAGAGGGGGGAATGAGAGAATATGTTCTCCTTCTGGGTCCATGAGGGGGCGTAGTTTTAAGGGCAAGAATTTCCCGGTACCATGCCCCCCTCCCATCTCTCTCCATCCGGGAGTTTTAATGGTTTATGTTTAAATTTCGCAGGCGTGGGAAGAAATTAAAGGTCAATCACTCCAGTGGAGGTTCTAAGAAACTCCTTTCATTGGCCAAAAAAAACTTGGAAAGGTGGGAATTTCTCCCAGGATAAATTCCCCTGCTCCATCACCCACACTGGATTTCCAGCTTTCTGAAATCCCCTCCCACACAGTGGGAGCTCCCTTTCCCCTCTGGGATTTTCCCCTCTGGAATCCCCTTCCACACTCTTCGTGGAAGCCTTTCTTTTCTTCTCCTTTCCTTCTCTTTTCTCTATCTAAATAAAATCACCTTTCTGCAACACTTCTTGAGTCCAATATTTACTTTTACAAGCATACAGTGCACCTGCAGTAGCCCCACCGCTTATTCTTTAAAAGGTTGAAAGCCAAAAACCCACAAAAGCTGTGCCTTACCAGCACTCAAAAAAAAAACCTGGTCACAGAAATGTCTCAGCAAAATTTGTCACATCCATTTAGTAGAAAAATTATGCATTCATTAAGAATAATGTTTGTGGGAACATTAAAAAGTTTGTTACATTAAATGAAAAAACAGTGATAAAAGTTATATTTACACTGTGATAACCATTTAAAATATATACATAAAATTAATGTAGTCAAAATATACTTATTGAGCCACTTAAAGTCCCAGACTTCATTCTAGATGTTGGGGTTTGGTGCTTAAAAAAAAGACAAAAATTTCCACCCTTATTGCACACATATTCTACCACGGTTTTTAAATCATGTTAGTTTTTAAATTCTAATAGCAATTACTGGTGATATAGAGAACAGAAGATGGCTATATTATTGATGGAAATATGAATGATATGCTCTTTACTTTTCTGTATTTTTCCAAATTGCATCTAATGCTCTATTACTATAAGTAACTAACTGAGATGTGCAGATTCCAGTTTGGGAACTACTATGTTAATTTTCCACGTGTATTTAAGAGCTATTTTCAGTGAGTAAAGAAAGGCTAAGAGAAATTCTGTCTACAATGTTAAGGCTTCATATACTAAAACATTAAATGTCCTTGCTTGTCATCTGAATTGAATGTCCATGTGCATGTGGCTGTGCATGTAGACTCATATCAATCTTGGGTTGCTAACATTAGTTATTTTGCCATGGATTGACCATAAGTTTGCACTGATGGTACTTTATGTGTCACTTTAATGGAAATGGGAAAATAATTTATAAATGAACAATAGTTTGCTGGACAATGGCTTCTCAAACATGATATTTGTGAAAGGAAAGAAAATCATGACAAGTTCAGACGCAAATTAGAATGATGGCCTGTAAGATCTTAATTGCAGCACCCAATGTAGAACTTTCAGTCAAGGCTCTGGAGTAACATGATATTTTGAACATCAACTTAACAAGTTGTCATAATTCCAACCAAAAGCAATGGCAGTTAATGATATATTTCATTTTTACATTAAAAAAGCCAAGCTATATCCTTCAGCTTTTACATGAAAATCCCAATAAACAAAGGTCAGAACTTAATCCTATAAAGACAAAATGTAAAAATTTAAGAGACCCTGAGGTCCCCTCTTGCTGGCATTCTTGTTATCCATGAACTACAAACATCAAACATCAAAAAAAAATTTTTTTTAAAGATAAGAAAAAAACTACTACAAGTTTCTGAAACAGTTATTGCAAAAAAGGGTAATTTGACTTCTTAACCTGCTAGCCCAACAGAAATGATTGTGTCTAACTGCTTGCCTTTGTTCAAAGACTAATCACTAAATTGTGAAAAATCACCCTCAACTTACAAAAACTGCTCTTGATTATAAATAATTGCCCAAGACTGAGAGAAAGTGGCAGGCAAGATCCCAGTCTTTCATCCAATTTATTCAGCAGCAATCCACATTCCATTTGTCTAGACTAAATATAGCAGCGTTTATACAAGAAATCAATAGTGCTTGCAGAGAGGAGAGCAAAGGCATGAATATTTCATCAAACTCAGAGAGAAATGGCAATCAGCACACTGATGGTTCTGTGTAGGTCATCTTTGGCCTGCTAGATTAGTTCCTGTTACTTGGACAATAGCTCATCTCTGCCTAATCATAATCATATCATAGGCATTCTTTCTATTTTTAACATTAATTGCATTGTGGATGACAAAGGCTCATCATATTCCAAAAGGCATGTTGGATTTTTCTTACATCTTTTGTGACAGGCTAATAAGTCTCCCCAGGAGAAATAATAGTAACACAATACCAGGGCTGAGTTTCAATATGTTATGGTCACTTTTATATCCCAGTATGTTTAAGAAAGGGCATTGTCCACAGCTGCCATATTATCATAAATAGAAATCATCAACTTACAAGGAAAAATTAACCACCATTTTTAACAATGGAGAAATGGAATCGTCTCTATTCACAACATTCCTCGTCTGAGAACATGCAAATTCCCAAAAATTACTTAGAACACTTGGCCAGTTATGGATATGTTAAATTAGAAGGAAGCTGACAACAGCAAATATTAATATTCACATTAGTTGTAAATAAAACATGTTTTTTAAACTTATCTCAAGACTTCATGACACATGTAAGAAAGGACTATGATACAGCTAGATTTATTTGAATATACCTTGCTTACTGAGGTTGCAAATAAATGCAAATGGATGCTATATTTATTATATTTCTGTTATTATTCATATTATCATATATCAAATGCCCAGTCAGAACATTTCCACATATATATTAACTAGTCTTAATTATCACCTTACAAAGTCCCACCCATTCTTGACAGTGTCTGTCTTATTTGTTCAATAGTTATTCATTTTTAATGTTTATAAATTCACATGATTTTTAAGAAACATTTTAGTTTTAAATGAACTTGTAAATGAAAGAGCTCTGATTTCAAAATAAAACCAAAATCTGAAAACATATAGGTTTTTATAGTAATTACATTTATTTGAGGAATAAACATTAATGTTTAGCTTTAAATTTCTGTAACAAATATTTTTTAATTCAAGGGTCATTAAAGAGTTCATTCAGAATACTAAGGATACACTAGTTACCATGGAGTATTTATTAATTCTTCACTTCAGATGCTGATATTCATATCATAATTAAACAAAATTTTCACATATTCAAAAACTAGACTCTTTGGTTGCTACTTTATCAGCTGCCTTAAACAATATACCATCTATTTTAATGTTTTAAGTAAAAAACTTGCAAACCCCATGTATGGAAAAATTTTAAGAATGCACAGTTTTGTGCATGGACAACTATATGGCCCTTCTCAAAACAGTAGAGTTCAAAATAATAGGTTTTCTCTCTCTCTCTCTCTCTCTCTCTCTCTCTCTCTCTCTCTCTCACACACACACACACACACACACACACACACAGAAAATCACATTGGCATAATTCGTATATACCAATTATTTACTTAGGTTTTCCATTTAAAAAGGTACTATTGTGGCAATTCCTCAAGGACCTAGAAATAGAAATTCCATTTGACCCAGCAATCCCATTACTGGGTATATATCCGAAGGATTATAAATTGTTCTATTATAAAGACACATGCACGCGTATGCGTATGTTCACTGCGGCACTGTTTACAATAGCAAAGACTTGGAACCAACCCAAATGCCCATCGAGGATAGACTGGACAAGGAAAATGTGGCTCATGTACACCACGGAATACTATGCAGCCATAAAAAACAATGAGTTCATGTCCTTTGTAGGGACATGGATGAATCTGGAAACAATCATTCTCAGCAATCTGACACAGGAACAGAAAATCAAACACTGCATGTTCTCACCCATAGGTGGGTGTTGAACAATGAGAACACATGGACATAGGGAGGGGAGCATCACACACTGGGGTCTGTTGTGGGGGACTAGGGGAGGGACTGTGGGGGTAGGGAGTTGGGGAGGGATAATATGGGGAGAAATGCCAGATACAGGTGACGTGGATGGAGGCAGTAAACCACATTGCCATGTATGTACCTATGCAACAATACTGCATGTTCTGCACATGTACCCCAGAACCTAAAGTGCAACAAAATATATATATATATAATGCTATAAAAATTAAAATCATGTTTAAGAACTTTAGTTAATATTCATAATTTCAGAGGCCACAACATCTGCCCAGAGCCACTTTATACTTAAGTTGTTTTTACCTGGGAAGTGGTTGTTCACAACACTGGCAATTGGACATATCAACTAAAATTTCTAGATTTGGGGATAAACAAATGTTACTCTGATGATCTATTCTGCTTCTTCTCTTCCTCCCTTCATACATGGAAACCTGTAAGAGTTTGGGCATGCTAACTCCATAGGAAGAGGGTGCCTTCCATACTGTATTCTGCTTTAACAATGTTCAATCAAATATTTATTTAATATCAGTAGTTCAGGGTCCAGAAAAGACTGTGGAATAGCTGTCTCAAGGCTTCCTTAATGTGTGATCCATAACAATAGTTTTCTGCAAATTCTGCAGAAAACCCTATATACAAAATTTCAAGAGGAGTAGATATCTTCATTCAACTCCATTTCATTTCATTCTTTAACATTTTCATTTTTCTGCTTCTTTGTTGCAGACTTTAATCTTTGGCATGACAGGCTGCTTCTATTAAATTACATTAACATGTATCATGATGATACCATATCATCTTTGAAACTCTGATCAATACCAAGATGTGCACTGATGCTAACTCATCAGGTCACGCCAGAGATTACTATCTCCTCTAAAGTATGTGCTGCCTTATCCTATTGTTTCTGTACTTTTTCAACAAACCAAAATCAGTAACAAATAATTTCTTATAGCAACACTCAATACCGATTAGGAAGTTATCTGGTTTAAACTCTGTGACTCAAACTCTTTGCATGCACATATGCAATTCTACTGGTCATCTGGTCTGCTAACCTAACTACTGTTTTCATCGGGAGCCTTCTCAACAGAAACTGAAGAGGTCTTGAGGACTGAAGATTCATGAGTAGCACACTGCAGTCTTTGTTCTAATCATACCACCTCATGTTGAAATATCAACCCTGCCTTGAAGAATCTAAAAGAGTTTTTTTTTTGTTTGTTTGTTTTTTTTGTTCTGGGACAGCAATGAGAAATACCAAGCTTTCTGGAATTCTAGGATGCTAGCACCACTTCTTTACTATTGGTTATGTTCTTTGCCTGGCAAATATTCCCAAAATAGCCAGACTTGATCTTCCATACCAGTTTATATCTCCCTTTGATAATGAATTTGGCCTTGGAACCGCTGCTTCTAGCCATCTTGAAATATGATGATGAGGGACTGGGGCTAAGCCTCTATCTCTCTGCAGAGGAGAATGGGCCTCCGGGGCTGGTCTACAGAGCAAAGCTACTGAGAAGAGTGACACCTGGGGAAAGCTGATCACCTCTGCTCATTAATATTTCTGTCCACAGGCTAACATATTGAAGGAGTCAATATAAACAGCAGGCCAAAACACTTTTGATGTCATTGGGTGGAAAAGAGGAAAGTGAATTAGGCCTGCACTACTGCTCAGAAGAAGCCCAGTTGAAGCCCAATCATTTTCCCTCACTCCTGGAGGTCACTCACCATCTTGTTTCTCTGGCTCCAGCATCACAAAATACCCACAGTTCCCTGAAGCTGCTAGGTCCCCCACAGAGCACTCTGGAAAGAGATCTCTGGGATTCTACTCCTGAAGGTCAAGTTAAGCTGGTGAGGACGGTGGTAGAGATGGAGGTGGAGGCTGAGGTGGGGGCATGAGCGGGGAGGATATGTGTGTTATGGGGAGAGGGGACAGCTGCCAAGACTTTTTTATTTGTTTATTTTTTTAACAAGTCCTTTTATTAGGTTCCATTCTTTCTATTCACATTATGTATTATGGACTGGGTACGGTAAGTACTGTTTGCCCCAACAGATTTCATCACAGACAGCTTTCACCTCCACCGCTCTAGACTTACCTCTTGCTACCTTTTTTGGAGGCTAAACCACAATAGGTAACACATAGTTTCCTTCCAGCCTTTTACACTATGTTTCTTGCCCATGTCTTCCTTATCAACTTAATTCAAGAAACATTTTTTGAGCATATGCTATTACTCTGCTAAATACAATGGAAATAAAAATAAAAAGTATAATGTGGTCCCTGCTTGCCAAAGCTCACAATAAAGTACATGTAAAATGGGATTGGGCAGGGTGGGGCAAAGGAAGCAGATTTTGTGAATAGGAGAAAGGCATGAGACAGGCCTATAACTACAAAATAATGTCCTATGTTATTTGTTACAGAGAAACTTTTAAGAAGAGAAGCCATTCATTATTTCAGGTGGAATTTAAAAAAAAACCTTGCCTAACCCTCCCTATACCACCAAAAACACAGAGATGTGAACTCAGGTCAGGACAGCATGTATGCAGGAACAGGAGACAAAAAGGAAACTACAAATGACTCGTGACTGGACTCTTCTAGGTAGAAAGAAAGGTCAGAAACGTAGACAGGAGACTTGGTTATTTCACAAAACAAGCAGTGAGCAGAAGCCATGGCCACCAGTGTCAGACTACAGAGAGACAAGTTATTCAACCCCGGTAGCCTCTGGGTTTATTCTCTGACAAAATCTGGTCTATTTAGGTGTGAGATGTAAATGAGACTAGTAAGTTTCCCTTATCTTATATTGTGAACACTAATTGACATTAGATGTTTTAAAGTAGAATAAAGGCATGAACGTACGGTTTATGTCTAATGGAAGTATGTCATGGAATGGGAGACTAATGGAAAAGAGCCTCTGTCTCTCTCTCTCTCCTTCTCTCTCTGCATATCTCTTCCATTCCCAGGGCTTTGCTTCCTCTGTGTTGATAATTCTGTCTCCAGCTTAAACATCTATTCCACCAAATGTACAAGTACTACTGAGACTCTCTTTAGCTGTCTCTTACTGTTCTTTCTCCAGTATCCCTGTTTTTTATAATTGCAGACAAGAGAAACAGGGAAGTGATAGTGACTCCTCTCTCTTTTATTACATATATCTAATTGACAGAAATTATTTTTCCTACTCCTAATTTTATTTATTTATTTATTTATTTTTGAGACAGAGTCTTACTCTGATGGCTAGACTGCGGTGGTGTGATCTTGGCTCACTGCAACCTCTGCCTCCCAGGATCAAGTGATTCTCCTGCCTCAGCCTCCTGAGTAGCTGAAACTACAAGTGTGTACCACCACGCCAGGCAAATTTTTGTATTTTTAGTAGAGATGGGGTTTCACTACATTGGCCAGGCTGGTCTTGAGCTCCTGACCTCAAGTGATCCGCCTACCTCAGCCTCCCAAAATGCTGGGATTACAGTCGTGAGTCACCTCACTCAGCCCCTACTCCTAAATAGTTTTCGAAGCCATCAAAGTCTCTCCACCATAGCTGTCTGTTTTATTAAAGCCCCCATTTTACGTTCCTGGCTAACACACGCATCGGGTGGAGCCTCTGTCTTTAACATGGCTGGCCTGTTTCTCCAGAGGGTGCTTTCTCTGTATATTTCCAGCCTCAATACTACCTGTCCTCCACTCACTCAAGCCACAGTGATTTTTCAGTTCCTTAAACATACTATGCACTTTAAGGTCTCAGATTTTCCATATGTGTTCTCTCTTCCTAAAACTTCTCCCCCAATACTAACCCATTTTTCAAGATTAGTCTTATCCTTCATATCTTAGCTAAAACATGATTTAATATAGATGTTTTTCTGAGTTTTGTTTAATTTTCCCATTAAATTTTGCAGTTCTTTTCATAATGTTCATTTGTCCATCTTTACCACTACTTCAAATTTCATGAAGGTAAGGACTATGTTTTCAGTGCTTAGTACAACATAAAAACATAGTAAGGCCTCATGAAATTTGGCTTCAGTGCATGTGTAGAATCAATGAATGAATGAATAATCACAAAAAATATATAGAAATAGAATTAGTAACATATGTGCACATCTGCATGTATATGTTCACATACACACATACCCAATTAAAATCCTAAAGCACTTACTTACTGGGGTTTTTGACTGTTTGAATTACAAATATATTCTGCTTTACTACTGAAATTATAAAGTGAATACTTTTGTGGCAACAGTGCGTATGTATTTGAAAACAATCTGAAAAGGTGTTCCACCCAAAGTGTCATTTTGCATTTCCTAGACTCCACCGTGTGCTGACATGTGACAACCATCACAATGGAGTAAGAGAACACTGAGGAAAATAAAACTTACCCATTCATGCTGTTTGCCTCAGTAGGGATAACCCAGTATAGGACACATCGTAAATTATTTAAATAATAATGCCTAATTCATGATTGAATACTTCATATTAAATTATTTGAAAATTATACTAGAACTGGTAAGCTGCAAGCTAAGAGTTTTTTTCAAATCTTCCATTTGAAAGATAAAGAATTAAATTAATAAATGTAAATATTAAAGGTAAATCTTCCTAAAGTTATTAAAATTTTTTTGACATTTTAGCTAAAATAACCAATAGTTGATTTATTTAAAGACATCCTGAAATGCTTATTGGTACTTTTTTTCAGGAAAAGTAAATTAAGAAGTTTGAATTTGCTATCAACAAAAACAGAAAATGGGAAAACACATGATGGTAGTGGCTGGCCTATCCAGAACAGCTGCTGCCATGACACTGGCTGCAGCCGTGGCGAGGCCTGCTCACTCCACGGACCCCACATGAGCTGAGAATAGGTGGAGCCCCGCCTCGTTCTGAGTTGCCTAGCTGCAGCTGTGAACCCAGGCATCCCTGCTCCTCACAGGCTTGGAAGTGCCTGCTCCTGCTGCCTGCCCTCTCCATGCTCCAGGAACTTGCTCTGATTTTGGAGCAAAGTTGAGGCCAAGCCCAGGCACTGGTGGCAATCCAGCTGGGGCAGCACTGACACTCCAGCCTCCTGCTGTCTTGGCCTCCTCTGGACTTGGGCACCAATGAGCATGAGACAAAGGCTGAGGGCAGCTCAACAGGGGCCTGCAGGTGCCCCTCGGCAGGAACAGCGTGGGAACCGTGAACATGATCTATGGTGGCAAGAGGCAGACAAGCTCCTGGGCAGAAAGGGGAAGGTCCCTGGTGAAGTCCCACCTTCAAGCCAGCAACAGCCAAAAGCCTGGAGGTCAGGTTCTCAGTTCCGTGGACCAGAGTGACAACTTATGGTGCTTTATCCGGGCCCACCCATGGCCATTCACTTCCTCTCCTCTAAAGCACATAAAAACCTCCGGACTCAGCCAAACTCAGGCAGAGGATGGGATAACCTGCCTGCTGATAGGAGCTTCCCACTCTGGGTCACCTCTCCTCTGACGAGAGGTGAAGGCTGTACAGATATCTGGATCACTAACTGTGGGAAGGAACTACCTACTGTGGGTCTCCTCTCTGCTGAAAGCTGAACACGTGTTGGGATGACCTGCCTGTGTTAAGGAGCTGCCCACTTCAGGTCTCCTGAGAACTGTTCTGCTGATCAATGAAGCTCCTCTTTGCCTTGCACAGCCTCCAGCTGTCCACATACCTTATTCTTCCTGGGCATGAAACAAGAACTCGGGACATGTCGAATGGCAGAACTAAAAGAGCTGTAACACAAACATGCTGAAACACGCCCTCCCGCTCCCCATGCTGTGGGCAATGAGAAGGAGATAAGAGTTGCGGCCCTTTGCTCCATAAGCCAGGGCCTGCGACACCCTCTTTGGGGATCTGTGGTGCCAGGTATCTCCAAGCTTCTAAGTGCCACTGTGTTGACTTCATCCAGACACAGGTGCCTGCAGTGAAAGCTGTGTGCAGTACGCATGGTCCAGCCTCAGCCTCACATGGAGCTGGCACCTGTGCTGTTGCCTGGAGCTGCCTGCCCCACCACAGCAGCCAGCGTGCCTGGCGGTATGCAATGGCTAGACCCTGTGCTCACTCGCCCACACACTCTTCACACTCGATGCCTTGCTCGTACTTGGCAGGCGTGGGATCCAGGCCAGTAGCGGGAGCCAAGTGCAGCCTATCCAGCCAAGTGGATGGAATGAGACCAGCGGACACAGGCAACACTCAGGCATAAGGCGCCGCCTGCCAGAGAGGTTTCTAGCTGCTGAAGCAACATCCTACGGATCCCATGACATAAGCCAACACAGCCTCAGTCTGATAACAGTACTGCCCAAATTGCACTTCAGTAACAGATATTCTTAGCTGAATTTCCACTATTAATATTTATGATAACATTATCATGTAATAAAAAGAATTATTAAATTATCAAACATGAAAAGAATAATTTTACAACAAGAATTATGTCAATTGATTAATCCAGAAATACAATTCTCCCTTAGAGTAATTCTGTTTAAGTTATACATGTCTTTAGTTTCTTAAAGTGAACTACTATATGGCTAAATGAAAAGAAAAAAAAATGCAAAAAGCAATCTGGGCTTTGATTTACTATTCTCTTATTTCCCAGGGGTCTGAACAGGAAACAAAAATAACCACAAATGACTAAAATATCAGTAGGCCTTGAAATATCAACATTTATGTTAAAGCAAGCTAACTTCTTAATCAAAGCTTTTACTATTTTGATTTCCTTAATTCAAACTCCCAGTCTGCAAATATGCTTTTGAATTAAGCAGTCATAACAAACCATAACATAAACATGAACTGCTAACTAATTTGTAATGGCCACTTAGTTCTAAAGTATTGCAGTGTTTGCTAGTTCTTTACTATTTAAGAACTGAGTAAAAGCTTTATTGAGCTCCTTGCACTATGGAAACAGAATCAAGCCAATTTATGCGACTCCAAGGTAATAGAAGCTAAGAATCTATATTAGTTTGTAATCCATATTATTTTGTAATTTGAGATTAAAATTCAATTTGATATAAATGTACCTAAAAATGAAATCTTGAGGTTAGAAATTTTAATGTTTTAAAATAGAAAATATAGGTAATAATCTAAAAGAGTTACTTATTTAGCCAGATATAACACTCTTCTGGGATCTAAAGTAAATTGACTTCTAAAGGAACTACAAGGAAGATGGTGCAAACTGTCCCCTTTCCCATACTATTTTCTACAACTTATATTTTCTTCCAGGTCACAGACAAATACATGGAGTTATAAGGAAATCCTCTGCTTCAAATATTAGGGTTTCACAATAAGTAGGAAGTTTTGTTAGTCATTTGAAGTAACATGCATGTGTACAGTCATTTGAAATAACACGCACGTGACAAACACAAATGTTAGTCATTTGAAATAAATGACTAACAAAACTTCCCTCTCATTATGAAACCTTAATATTTGAGGTAAGGGATTCCCTTATAACTGCAGAACCTAGTCTATCATGCAGCTTGTACTGCAACTTTAATAAATGTTAGTTGAGTAAAGTATTATCTTAGCAAATACCCTTCTAAACAACATTCTTTCTGAACAAATATACTTGTTTACTCAGCAAATAAACTTTTTCAAAAAATGTGTTCTCACTCTTCTATCAGAAACTTCTGTTTACAAAAGCACATCACTATATATATGCTATTTTGACAGAAAAAAAAGTTTAAAAGTTTTATCAGTTCCTGCCTCCTGCCAGAAAGAAACAATTACCTTTAGCCAGCACAAAATAGTTGAATATTTCTGAAAGCCTAGATGCTTAATATGTTTAAGACAACAACATACATTAAAATATTCAGGAAAAGTAGGAGAAACAAAGCTGAAATGCCAAGTGTGGTACCTCCCTTCTTTTCTTATGCGGTACAGATCATGTCTTTGCCTTTTCTCTGCTCTGATCTTTTCAGTCCTGCAGAACAGGAATAGGACCTCAACCAACACATCTTACCATTTCTCCACAATTCAGCTGTTTTCTAAGTTCTGAGTAAATCTATTATTACCAAAAAAAAAAAAAAAAAAAGTTTTAAAGCCCCACTGAAACTCCTAATATAGGACTGCACTGACTTTTAGAAAAGAAACGCATTTCTTTAAATGGCTGGATATTTTCTTCAAATAAAATCTTAACGAATATTTCCAAAATATAAAACCAGCATGACTGCAAATGTTTTAGAAAACAGGGAGAGGAGGAACCAATATTCTATCCACTCACTTCCTCCCCTATTCCTTTCCCCAGGGAATACAAGCTCCATTGGACTCAGTTTGAAAACCAGCATTATAAGGGCATTAGTTGTTTATTTTGCCAAATTCAAATTACAGGCAAATTACATTACTGCTCTTTCAAAGAAAATGCCACTCTTGTTTTATGAGAATTGAAATTGTGGGAATATAAAAATTTTGAATTAAAAATAAAATTATACTTTGTACGTACAATTTAGAAGAAAGTGAATGTTAAAACAAAAAAATTCATATAATGTGCTCATATTTCAAGTCTTGCCAAGCTAAATAGATTGGCAGCTATATTTATGTTATTGCCACATGGTGGCACCACTTTTGCTCCTAAAGAGAAATACCCACTATCCTTTGTCAGGAGGCACTTTGGATATGTGAGTTTTAAAACAGGTGAGTTTTCAGTCCTGAGCATTCTAATAAAATGTGACTTCCCTACATGTACTGATTCCAAGTTTGGTTTTCCAAACTTGGGTAAACACAAAGAGTAACAGCAAAATTTTGGCCAGTCTGCCGAGTTGATCTTATTCTAATTTAAAATTATGAAACCAACACTAATTATAGCACTTACTGTATAACAAACAGTGTTCTGAATGTTTCATAAAGGAAATATTCATTCATTTGTTCTTTGCAATGTTATGAGGTTGCACTATCTAATAACCTATGGAGTAGATGTGATTAGGATTCTTATTTACAAATTAGGAAAATGGAGGCCACACAGGAACTTGGCCAAAGTCACACAGCCACTAAGAGGTAAACAGGAATTAGAACACACATCATCCAGCTCCAGAGTTCATGATCTTAACCACTCCATTCTATTTGAGTTCTACAAAATAGGCATTTCACTTGATTTCTAAACATTTCACTCTGGAGTATGCCTTGATATAGATGAAACTGAAAAGTTTTTGTTAAAATAATATCATATATTTTCGTTTTTAAAGGTGAAGAAAAACATTCGTTCATAATTGTCAATATATTCCACAGAGACGTGTAACTGAATATATTTCTGCATATTTTGACACATTTGCATATTTTCAGGTGAATCTAAAGCATGTTTCTTATCGTGTAGTTCAGCACTCCTTTTAAGGAACAATTCTGTACTTACAAATTCCAAATTTGATACTTCATCCTTTTCTTTTAGCTATACGAAATTCTGTTGAGTCCAGGCAATTAGCATTTTGTTTTTGTTTTTCTTAAATTCACTATGGCTTTACTCTCCATTCTGTGAATCTACTGATTCACAGGTAGACTGTCTGGTAATGAAGTCATCTTTGGTACTTGATTAACTAAGTCCCATTGGGTTATATCAGAGAGAGAGATAATAAATCATAATTAACTGTAAACAGTGTTAATGAGGTTCAAGTGTATTGTTCATAAATTTTGAGATTATGTTTTAATTGAAGAAAGTAGTAACAAAAAGTAAGAGGCAGCTGATTTTTGACAGCATGAGAAAAGATTTGAAAGGAGAGACTGTGATAGTCTTTTTTTTTTTTATTTCAGTGGTTTTTTTGGGCGAGGGGGGTGTTTCATGATTCCCTGTGCATTACTAAAGATAATTACTGGCCATTAAGGCACAATTATTAGAGAAACAGAAGGTTCTACCACAAAGAAGAGCCTGAAGCTGTCAGAAAAATCCACTTTTTACATATACATAAATAAATGTTTGTGCATTAATTGAAGACACTCATAATTTGGCATAAGAACATGTAATAATTCTTCTCTGTGGCTTGTATTTAATTAGGCTGTCATTAGAATTTCTATTTCTGGTAGAACTCATAATATCTGTTTATAGAATTAGCAAATATTGAGAAAACCATCAGTGTTAGAGAATGCTTCTCAATACTTTAAGCACAGGTCTGAGATGATCAGTCTGTAATTTGAAGCCATACCTTTTCGTACAATCAAAAGTATAAGAAAATATTGAAAATACTTAAAATGAAGAGAACTATGCAGAACAGGAGTTAGGAAACTGTGGCTCATGGGTCAAATCCAGCCTGCCTAATTTTTTTATGGCCTGCAAGCTAAGAATTTTTACATTTTTAATTGTTGGGAAAACATTTTTTTAAGAAAAATATTTTGTGACATAAAAATATATGAAATTCAAATTTCAGTATTTACAAATAAGATGTATTGGAACACAACCACTCTCATTCATTGACTTACTGTATACAGCTGCTTTTGCACTACAAAGTCAGAATTGAATAACACAGAGACAGTATAGCCTGCAAAATCTCAAATATTAGCTGCCTCAATTGAAAAATTTGCCAACTCCTGCTCCTGAGAATAAATATGGCCAATTTTTATTCTCACATGGTGGGATGTCCCTCTGATAATCAAATTTCCAAGTCACCTCTCTACCCTAATGGTTGAATGGATAAGGTTAAAAACTATCATAGTTTATTTCATCTAAAATAAAACATAATTAGGAGATAGAATATGATGACAGGAGAACACCAAGTAAAAGAAGTTCTAAGTATTTTCACTAGATTGATGCATTAATTTTAGACTTTGTTGTTTTCTCTTCACAATATGCAGTCAACTGGAAAACAAAAACATAAATAAGAATGATGGCATTTTTAAATAAGCAATATATGCTGAGTGCTAGCTATGACTTTTGCATGGATTTTCTCTTTGAATACACAGCCTTATTATTATCCCCATTTCACCAATGAGAATAATGAGCAATGGAAAGGTTACAGTTAACTTTGCCAATGTCACATATACAATATTATTTTTAAGTGTTTTTTATCTTGCATATTTAATAATATGGTAAATATTAACTTAGAATGGTGCTAAATGAAAGACCCTGTATAATATTCCATACTAAAAGATTCAGGAGGGTTTTCCTAAATTATCTCTTTTTCCATGAGACAGAGATAATATACTCTCCAATAAACTACAAATAGAACAAATACTTGTTCAATTGAAATTTCTTTCAATAAATTACAGTGAAAGACATAGACTGCTCCAATCTGTGCAACAGTTGCTACATAATCCCAAGCTTAGAGATATATATATCCTATGTGTGTAAACTAACAAGGCACCGGTATGTCTTATAGAAACCAACATTTGAATGGGTTTTGCAAAGGGATGGTTAGAAATTAAAGGATATTCTTTTTATTTGGCATTTAAACTTTTGTTAATGTGTGAGTTGATATAGTTCATCCTGAGTCTTTTAAAACCTTGAGGTTTAAAAGAAACATCTTATACACCTCAAAGCTGCAGTGATAGTACTACAAGTTTGGCTATCACCCTAGTAAAACATTTGTAGCCAAACCACTACAGAAATTTTGTGCTTCATACAAAATAGTTCTGGTAGTTAGGTATTGTTTAAAAACTATGAGAAAAATATTTACCCAAATGTTCTTCCAGATATTAATGCAACTTTAAATTTATATAACCCAAGATCATAGGAAATACACTGCTAATCATAGAGCTTAGCAAAGCCATTCTGAATCAAATGGCTTCTGCTTATTTTCCATAAAACTTATAACTAAGATGATACCAGGAGAATATTCAGTAGCTAAAGAACTCATTATACAAAATTTTAAGTTCAAGTTTTTTAAAAAATGCTTTAAAAGAACTACTTGGAATTTGTAAATCTTGAAGTTAAAAAAATAAATATTATCATGGTTAAACAAAAGAAATGAGAGAATAAAAAACAGTACAATTTTTCTCTATCCTAAAGTAAAATAGCCTTATAAAAATAGTCTTGTATAGGGGTTATTCAGGTTTCCTCGCCTTGCCCAAGTAGAGGGAGAAGTACAGCAATAGAACGCCAGCCGATTCCTTAGTTCCACAGAGAAATTCAGCCAGCCACATTAGTCCTCTCTTGGTTAGATTTATGTAGGCAGTTCACTTGGGCTTATTCCCCCCAAAATAAATTTGGCATGCTGCAAGATATACTCAAAGCCAAGGTTCACAAACTACTGGGCATGTCTGGAGAGCAGCAGGTGGGGCTGGCATTGCAGATGTCTATTTGCATAAATGACTAAGGCACCACCTAAGAAAAACTCATCTTTAGCAAAGAGGAAGCTAGGCCTCGTGACACACTTGACCTGATAACCTCAGGACCTGAGGGATGGTTTGTTTCTGAATATAGGGTACATCCTTCCTCTGTCCTCTCTCGCCTCCAGGTCCTAGAGTACAAACCTAGTTCCCACCCACTAAACTGCTTTGAAAATGCTTTCACCAAATTTCCTGGTAACAAATCTTTGTCTTCTTGCTTGATTCTCTCAAGCATGGGATACAGTTGTTTTAAAGAACAAATAATGAATAAATTAACATCTCTATCAGTCTTCTCTCAATTGCTGGCTAATGCCCAATATCTGGTCAATGTAAAGAAATAGAATTTGGCAGAAAGAGCACTGTGTCACCAGTTCTACTCTTGATTAGTCCATGTCTATGGATTCTGGGTTTCTGATGTATGAAACAAATAAAACCAGGGAGGTAAAATAGTGATTCCCAAGGCTTTCTCTACTGCCAAAGCTATTCCCTCCCCACCTAAAAACTGTGTATATCTGTGTGTGTGTGTGTGTGTGTGCGTGTGATTTACCTTTTTAGTCTTTATGAGAAAGTGTATCTCATGCAAAAGGCAACTGCTGTTGGCCTTCATTGACTTCTCTGGGTAAATCAATAACCCGCAGAACAGATTCTGACCATAAACAAAGGGAGAGGTACTAGGAAGCGAGAGGGATCCCTACCAGATAAGAAATGACAGAGATTTTGAAAGCAGGAACTTTGAAGAAAGCTTTATCTAGTTAAAAACTACCCTAGGACAGGCTTTGCCTGATATATAAAACTCAACTGTGGTCGAAATTGTTTTATTCCTTGATTGTGGTATTTGGAAATCTCTCCTCAAATCTTCCATAATAAATAGCAAAATATTACTTTCCATTTTCTGTCTCAATGAAAACATCATTTTCTACAATAGGTTGCTTCCTAACGGGGTGTAATGCACAAAAATATCTACTTTTTGTAATGTTACTTAGGAAAATAAGAATAGAAAATGTCTATTCTTACTTAAAAAGTTTTCAATATACAGCAATACAATACCCAGTTTGAGAAAAATCAGAAATATTATTCTGATCCTATGAAATGTGATGGTTATTCAACAACTCCCACATTGCTCAATAAAGAAACAGAAAATTGCCCAGAATTAGAAACCACTACGCCAATTAAAGTTGCTAGGGTAAAACTGGAAAAAAAAAAAAAAAAAACTATCTACATTATAAATATCTTAGAATTCTTTTCTTTCTTTCTCTTTTCTTTCTTTTTTCTTTTTTTCTTTTTTTTTTTTTTTTGGTTCACATAAAAAGATTTCATTACTTGCAAAAGCTTATATAAATAAAATTAAAGCAACATCACCAATCTGCTTTTATTATTTCAGTGCATTTAGATATTTCAAAATGCACTTTTTTTTTTAAATACAGAAGCACCCTACACTGTCCAAAGCATGTAGTCCTGTTCAACAGCCACAGACCTCTTCTCCTCCTCCCTCTCTAATTTGGCTTCAAGTCAAGGCTGTTTTTCTCATTCCAACTGTTTTGGACATATGCTGGCCCAACTAACAATGGTAAACACAGCAAGCTGTCTCTGATATGATGCTGATTAAGTAATCTTGTGAGCAAGTAGAGTTTGGATATTATGAAAAAATTACTCTCAGAAATTCTCTACCTGGTGAAAAATATTTAGATTCTCAATTTTACATTATATTATAAACAATCCATGGGATACTTTTTTTTAAATACATTTTTTCGATGCTGGCTTAGGCATTCCAAATATAAAAGAACCTAAGATGTGATCATTATATTCGTGTATTTTACAGTTTAAAATAAGGGCAAGTAGAGGAAACAGTGGGAGCCCAAAGATGAGCTCAAAATAACGTTCTAAAGACATTGCTGAGTCTTGCAGAAAAAAAGGTATAAAATTGAAACTTTGAGTACTTTGAATAGTGTTTCAATAAAATCTAATGGTAAAGTATTAATACAAAAGTAGCATCTTAATCAAAAGGAATAGGAATAGAGACCCAATGACCATCAAAAGCATGTGGTACAAAATAACTGGAAAACATATAAACATTATAGTGCATATAATTTTAATTAGAATTAAAAAAATAAAATTTGACATCTTCTATACTGTTTTTGAACATTAGAATTGGGCACTTATTTTTTATTTAACTTAGATTGCTATCTGCCAGCTTCCTCTCTATTTGCAAATAGAATATATAAAACCAAATTGTAAAATAAAGCCAGGAATACAAATTGTCTTTTAAAAAAATACTTGGAAGCTTAATAGAAATAAGCAAGCCCCACAAAAAAGGATTACCTCAAACTTGAGAAAACTAATTTCTCATTTATTTATCAATAAAGCTCTTACTGAATTAGTACTACCTGTAATTTGACAGGCATAAAAGCAGGACAGATTAATTAATTTATAACCATGGACAACTGTTTTTTCAATTATGTGGTTGCAACTGTACTCAGTTTTCTTGTTTCTAAACTATACAGGCCTTGAACATAGGAAGATGAGGAGAACAGTCATTGTTCTCAAAAAATTTACAATCTAAGTTTATAGGGGTTGGGTGGTTCTGAGGGAAGAGGTGGCAAGAAAACATACCATACCAAAGATATAGGGTGTGATGGGGCAAATACTAATGATTTGAATAGATAACTAGGTATGGTCACAGGTGCCATGTTTTTAGACTTTTCTCTATAAAGAACATTGTGCTAAGCACCTTAAATACATTGTGTAATTACAGAAACAGGAAAAATTAATTCTGCCTGTAGGTATTATAAGAAAATTTTCTGAGTAAAAGATATTAGGGTATGGAGGATGGGTAAACAACTAAATTAAGCTAACAAAAGCAACAAAAGAAGATAACAAAAACATAACCACTGAATAATTGGGGCTTACATTTTTTATATTTGGGGCTTATATATTTTATATTTCAAATGCCTAACACAGATAGGATAGAAACAAAAAGATGACTTTGAGAGACACTTTCAAGGTGTAATAGCAGGATTTAAAGACCAACTGTATAAAACAAGTAGAAATCCTTTTTTAAAAATTACTGATCTATTAAGATTATAATAGCACTATTATGGCCACGTTGAACTTTTTGAAATTAATTTTAAAGTCAGTGGGCAAAGTATTTAAGAGCAAAAATGGGAGCACATAAATGGAATAAAATGTTTTCTTAGTCATCATAAAAGTTTTCTAACTGTCAAACTATATCATAATATATTTACAAATTCTTGGTAACTTTTGATTAGTAAATACAATTAAAATAAATAAATCAATAAAACATGATCACATCAAAAAGAACAAAATTGTTAGGCATAAATTTAACAAAAGTGCAAACCTTGTACATCAAAATTACAAAATATTGTGGAAAGAAATTAAAGGAGATCTAAATGAATAAAAACATTTCATTTCCACAGAACATTTAGTATTATTAAGATAGCAATACTCCCCAAATTGATCCATAAATTCCATGAAATCCCTACCATAATTCCATCTTTTTCCCCTAGCAATTGACATACTAATCTTAAAGTTAATATGGAAATGGGAGAGACCGAGTATAGCCAAAACAATCTCAGAATGGAAGAAATATACAGAGGACTCACACTTCCCAATCTCAAAACGTATTACAAAGTTATAATTTATAAAAGTTACAATAATAAAACAAAGAAGTTATAATAATAAAACAAAGAAGTACTGGCACAAGGACAGATGTACAGATGAATGGTATAGAATTTAGAGTCCAGAAATAAACCATTACATTTATGGGTTACTCAGTTTTAGATATGAGTGTTAATTCAATGGAGAAAATAGTTTTTCAACAAATGATGCTGGGACAACTAGATAATCACATACACACAGAAAACCTCCAAATGGATCATATACTAAAATGTTATGAGCTAAAACTACAAGAAAATACACAAGTAAATCTTTGTGACTTTGGATTAAGCAGTGGTTTATTAGGTAACAAAATCAAAAGCAGAAGCTATAAGAGAAAAATAGATAAATTGGACTACATCAAAATTTAAATTGTTGCTGAAAATAATACCATCAATCCACAGAACAGAAGAAAATAATTGCAAACCATATATGTTTAATATTCAGAGTGTATAAAATAAAATCTTACAACTCAATAATAAAAATACAAACGATCCAATTAAAAAATAGACAAAGAACTTGAAAACACATTTCTCCAGAGAAGATACACGAATAGCCAATAAGTACTTGAAAATCTACTCAACATTTTTAGTCTTCAGGGCAATGCAAATCAAAACTAAAATAAGATACCACTTCACATGCACTAGAATGGCTATAATCAAAAAGATATAACAAGTGTCGGCAAGCACTCATGACCCAGCAAAACTCCACTCCTAGATATATACAAATGAAAAGACATCCACACAAACACTTGCACATGAATGTTCATAGCAGTACTTTTCACAGTAGCCGAAAGGTGAAACAACCCAAATACACATCTTCTGATTATGGATAAATAAAATGTGGTATATCCAAACAATGGACTACTATTCAGCAATAATAAACATAAGTGAATTACTCAGATACATGCTACAATATGGGTAAACCTTAAAAACATGCTGAATAAAGGAAGTCAGTGACAAGTGACCACATATTGTTTTTTTTGAACATTTCAATCAAATGTCCAAAATGAGCAAATTTACAGAGATAAAAACATAAATTAGTGATTAATTATAGCTGGCAGCATGAAAGAAAGAAATGGGAATTGATGCTAATGGGCCTGGAGTTTCTTTTAAAAAGGTAAAAAGTATTCTATGTTAGATTGTGGTGATGGTTGTACAACCATATGAATATATTAAGATACACTGAATTGTATATTTTAAATGAGTGAATTTCATGTCATCTCAATAAAGCAGTTAAAATAATCTAATCAAATTGTTTAGATATAATGAGATCTAGGAATAACAAAAGGTTAATACATAGAACAAAATATTTCTTCATTCAGAAATGAATACAGTCTCTGGGGAACTGACATATTTCCTTTAGAAATTTTAAAGTATGCTCAGCCAAGTTGCCAATCTCATATTAGTGTGCTCACTCTAGCTATTTAGGTTACATTTAAATTCAATATATACTATTACCAGCTTCTTTTGGAGTAGCACATGTGAAAGCATCTACTTAAAATGCCACCACAAATAACTCTTTCCTTTTAATCAAGTCAACAGATCTATTTCATCTATTCTAATCACTTGAAGGTGAGAGAAAAATTATTCATTTTTTTGTTTGTTTCTTTTTATCCCGACACTTCTGGGGCTGACTGATACAGTACGTAAGAACTTTGGTGGTATCCTTCAAAAGTGCCAGTGAATTAACAAAATAGTCACTTTCTAATGTCAGGAGGAGAGCACGGGACAAGGTGAGGTCCAAGCAAACTTCCAGATGCGTTATCTGACCTCCATGGCCTTCTGCCTTTTCCCCTTGCCTTATCTTTAACATCCTCTTTCTCTCTACCCAGCTAATGCTCCCTCTCTGATTCTAGGGGAGTGAATTCCATGGTCCCTATAATTCCATAGCATCAAAATGCTTCACCTCTGTTCATATCCCCTCTATCAAAACAAAGCAGGCCTTTAATGAAGTGCTTAATTTGTGCACTCACCCATTCAACAAATACCTACTGTTTACTAGGTGCCAGTCACTGTGTTGAGTGACAAAACAAGGCATTAAGTTGAAGAGAAAACACATATTCCACTACACTGTAGTGAAGAAGTGCGATGTCAGAGTTGTACACATGGCACAACAGGTGCTCTTTACACAACAAGGTTTTAGAACTGGGCATATGCAGGAAACCAAGCAGTTGTCACAGAGGCATATAGAGGATGCTGGTGTTGAGGGTGGGGAGGAAGCAGAAGCTACATCACAAAGAGGTTGGGACTTCAAAAACTTAATATCTATATAGTGAATATTCTACAAGAGAAGCGGTACTATTTACTTTAAAATGATTTTTTCAGTTAATTCTCACAACTCCGAGAGGTCTTTAGTATTACGATTTCTAACTCACAGGTGGAATAGCAAGAGTGAGCCCAGTTATGGTCTATGCTCAATATCTCTCCACTGACAGATGACATATACCTAACATCATGTCAGTTCAGTCTGAGCCCAATTATTCTTTATATTCTCCACATGAACCTTGAGATCTCCAGAAATGTGTGAAATAAGAATCTTAAAAATAATAAAAAATTTGCCTCTTGGAAATAGAAACGTGACTAAGATTTAAAACAGAATAAAGACCTGTCATTACATAGTTTTTTGCTTATCTTAGCTTTTATATCATGTCATGTATTATCTATTCAAGTGAATGAGTAATCAATCAAAACAAATATAGGAAGAATTTAGGATTTGGGTCAATTTGACTCATATGTAGTATAAGACTTACATTCAGGTGGTGTATCCAGCATTACTGCTTTGAACACACGAACATTTTTAAGACTTTACAATATGATATTTGAGTATAAAAAGTATCTCAGAGACCACAGAGAAGGTTGAAAAAGTTATATTCCCAAAGCTGTTACTAAATAATTGTTTTCACTTGGCTGAGACCCCAGGAAAGTAGGTGTCAACTACTCCCACATTCCACACCACCTATACAGGCTGAAAAAGGAATAACTGAATACCAGTATGGGGGGCCCTTAGCTCCTCAACACTCAAAGGTATTAAAATAACTGCAGTAAAACTGGTTCAAAGGGATGCAAAAAAGAGATGGGGAATGTCTTGAGAGAGAGTTGTCAGTATGTTCCACGTCTACATCCCCACCCCCTCCTCCTCAGGGATGGTTCAGGCTTACTTGTCCCTCACCTTAACATTACTGAGAAAGACTTCAGAGAATTCATTTAGAGAGACTGATATGTTTCCTGAAGTTTTAGAGATATAATCAATTGGTTTCTCACTCAAGCCTGAAAAATCTAAAGTATAAATATCAAGGATAAGAAGGTGATTGAACCCACTTGGGCAAAGATGGCCCACCTAATCAGCAGGTCGAAGGTGTACATGTGTGTGTATTGTATGGGTCAGATCCGGGCCAGGAGAGAGGGAGAATAAGATTATTGGCCTTTGCTGTCTTAGAATCTGTCCATGAGGGAAACTTAGTTGGAATTCAGCAGAAATATTCTGGAGGTGTACAGACTAATGTCCAAAATGCGATGAATAAATTGTAACTGGTCGGTCGGGGGATACTTCACTTAGTTCAGGGAACTGTAGATGAGGGACTCCTCAGTAAGCATACACAAGAAAGAGAGGCAGCTTTAATCACTGGTCCAAAGCAGGGATGTCAACTCACCCAACACGGAAGGCATTTCCCTGCCTTACCCGTCCTCCTCACTTCCCAATGTCACCACTCTTAACAAGCTGGCAAAGCAGCTATGGAAGACAAACGCTGGGGCAAACAGCAAAGCTGACCATCCCTCTCTTTTCTATTTCAGGTGTATCCACGCAGTTGGTTGAGCTAGTGAATCGGAGAAACATTTATTGTGAAGAAAATGTCATCATTACTGAATTGAGACCATTTGAGGCTAAAGTGCTTTGACGATTTTTAATTGCCTGAATGTGACCAGAAAAGTGCATGTCCAAGTGGTGATGAGTCAGAATTCTCTTTCAGTGTTAGTTTGAGTGGGTAGAAGAGAAAGCAATTGAAGTTGGTTTTCTGTTGGTAGCCTACAAAACCCGTATATTCAATATAATCATTATAAACCCATATATTCAATATAATCATTATAATACATAGATTTATGTATGTATAAAAAATTGAAATTTCTTGGCAACACTGGAGTGGGAGAGACAGAGACAATGTAGAAAATAAGAGGAAGATAGTAAACAATGTCACACAAAGAATCACAATGTCACTTTACATGTTTGGGCCATAAAGGCATCATCTTGACATTATCAGGACCAAGCATTAGTGTGTTAGGCTAAGCACAACCTAAGTTTCCCCATCTGTAGAGTATGGTGGATACATTTAGTGAGCTGAGTCTGAAATACGGTCTTGAAATGAACCCTGCTGTATAGATTTTTGATGACATTGGCAGAACAAAGGCCTTGGGATATCATTTTTATTTGCTCTTACTCTTTATTTCTCTGTCATTCCTTTACTTATCAATGGCCTGTGAAAGAAACATCAATAACTGGAAATATACTATATTTAGGAACAAACTGTTATTTTATTTTAGTAGTAGGAAAAATGAGTGTGTTTTCTGAGGATTCTAAGAATAAAGTATGTAAAACGTGAGAAAACTAAACATTAATAATGATGGATCAGAGAATATGACAGATTGCATCAAGTTCTAAACGGAAAAAAAAACTATATCCTATAACTGGTTTATTAGCTCTGTCTTGTTTGAGGGACCTTTTAAAAATGAAAATAAATGCTTTCTGTATTTGGGGGCCAAAGGCTAAACAATATAAGAGCATTCTTTAAACAGCTTTTAAAAATGCTTAAGTATTTATGCTTGTTTATTCTAGGTTTCCTATATTATTAAAGTACTTTTAAATGCCAGATTCTTTCAAGTTCAGCTGGTAGTAGGCTCACTTGTAAAAAAAGAAAATAAATGTTAGAACATGCCGAAATTCAATTAAATATTTATTAAGCCCCTAATATGCCAAAAGCCTAATATAAACCAACAATTTGTATATAAAGAACATTGATCTTTTTTGTTTTAATTTCTAAAAATAACATTTAATATCATAATAAAATTATATTTTATAATATAAAATATATTTTTAAATTTTAATAGTATTTTATAATATATAATCTACAATGTTCATGGCAAAACATTTTAACTATACAAGAGATAAAGTGGTATGTCAAAAATCCCCTTTTCTCACCCCTTATCTCCTACTACTACTCCTAGTAGAAATCCCTAGTAACAGTTTCTCTGTATTCTCCATGAAGTCTATCTTTCATTAAATGTTATGTGTACATCTATGTATGTTATAGACGAAACAGATACCATAACTAAAATAAAGAACACATGTAAGAATCCTATTTTTATTTACATTTGTAATAAAAAAAATTTAGGGAGAGGTGACTTTAAAGTATACTAGGAGGATTAAGGTTAGATATAAAGAAAAACTCATCACTGCTTTAAAGTTGTCAAAGCCCCAGCATAAAACAGCAAAAGTGTTTACAGAATCTCCTTTGATCTATGTCTGCTTTTTAAATTTTAACTCAATATCACATGGAGAATACATCAGAATGTTGAAATAACAGAACTCCAAAAAAGCTTCTTCTGGCTTTAAAGATAAACACAGTCATACTATTCCTATAGTAGCTGGGAATTTCAGCACAGAACCTTGTCTCCTAATTTAAAACTAAAATACAAATGAGATTGTTTAAAAATTCCTCTTGAAGCTACTGAATTCCCTAATAAACTATCACCAGATATTTTTCTCACTAAAAGATATTCAGAAGCCCTCTCAATAAATAGTATTAATAGATTCCTGAACTTGCCATAAAAGAAACAAATAAAAAGACTGAATAAGCCAGTAAGAAATTAAACAGTACTGATAGATTTACTTACTCAAGATTACTCAAAAGAATTATTTACACAACTTAAAGGAATGATTTACCACCTTACCCCTAAAACTATTCTAAATGATATAAAATCCATTTAGTTTTCCATGGAATTACATATGTAGTATTACCAACAATTTAACAGACACATGAAAATGTGTGGGGAAACACTGAGAAACAGAAGTTTTCTTGAGTTAAATATTAAGATAAGTGACAGTAATTTTAAAGTATTCAGTTTACTTCCAGAGGAACATTTTTCCATATGTGGCATTTGGCTGCTGACTTCAATAGCGGGTTGAGACAGAAATTAGGGAACTTAATTAAATAGCTGAGAGAACATCTGAAAATTCAGTAGACATTACTAACATAGTAAAGATACTTTGAATTTTTGATCACATATGATATTGCTATCATAAGAGAAAATAACTTTCATCCAATTTTTGCCCAAAGGTGAGAGAAAAGTCAGTTTTAGGTGTTGTCTCCTAATATATTTCTTATTTCTGAATCTTGGGCACTCAAGCCCTTGCTCAATGCATAATTATTGAATGAAGGAATGAATAAATAATTTAATAAAGAGTAATATTAAGGAATTCACATTTGTGCTGAATTTACACAAATCTTTGTAACTGTTTTTGTCTATAGCAAATTTGTGAAATTTTGCCCTATCTTTACAATACACACAATATAAACTCCTCCCAACACATATTTCTAACACAAAGTGCTACCTGTATTTATATATAGCTCTGATTTGCAGCTATAGCGTTTTTGAACTGCCTCCAATAATAACCTAAAACTTCAGAAACGTACTCTTCTAACAGAATTTTTGATAATGTATTTATTTTTCCAATTAAAAAGACGTATTTATCATAGAAAAATAATTCAATAAAATGAAAAGAAAATCCCAGGATTGACGTGTAGAGACAATCGCTGTGAGATCTGCTTTTGGAGTGTATACCAACCTATGTAAAAAGGTTCTGGAGTGTAGACCAACCTATATAAAAAGGTTTTCATCTTGCTCTTTTCACTGAATACTGCAACTATTTTTATTGTGTTATAAAAATGTCTCATCTTGTCTTTGAATATAATGAAATAACACAGAATGTAGACCTATAATAATTAATTTAGCCACTATGTTACTGATGAACACTTTCAATTCCTTGTTTATAAAAAAAAAAAATCCTTTTTTATTACACCTGCATAATGGGTATTACAGAAATTAGGAAATAAAATACTGAAAATATCAACATCAATTCCTGATACCTGGATGTTACCATTGTTAAGATCTAGTATATCCTGTTGGATCTTTTACATATATACACATCTGTGTGTTTGTGTCTGTGTGTGGATACTAAAATAAGGTAATATATTCATGTTATATTGTAGCTATATCATTTTTGGGGGTTAACAATCTGCATCTATTTCAGAATAATTTCATCTCATCTAAAAGCCAGATCATATTCAGACACAATTCCCCACAACTGCCCCAAAATTATCCATTAGAATTGGTTTGTCAATAATTAACCACGCTCCCATTCCCCAGACTTGTTGAAGACTTTCCAAATTTTGCTTTTAGTAACAGTTTTGAAATGGAGACTTTTGTGTATTAGGCCTTTTCTATAATTAGAATTGTTTCCTTAGGAGAGGTTCCCAGAAATGGAATTAATGAATCAAATACCATGAACTTGTAAATCTCTTGATACCTCCTGCCAAATGACTTTCCAAAAGCATTGTATCAAATTACATTTCCAACAGTGGCACATAAGAATCTTTTTTAAATGAGCAAAGCTACATTAAAGGAGACTTTTGAACAGAATTTTAATTTGATGTCAAAAAAAATGAAATTACATTTTGTACATTTTCATCAACTACAGAACTACACAATTTCATATGTTCCTGCCAAGTTCAGGTCAGTTAATTGAATATGCACTTCACACATCGAATTTCACTAGGTAAGAAAGATGCAGTATATAGTTCCTGCCTGCAACATACACAGAAGCTATTGAAAAGAAAGGACCCTTAACAGATTATGTCAACAGAATGCTAGAAGACAGTGACAGAGATGCACCCAAGGATTTATAAGAACCAGGTTTGTAGTCATCCAACCCAGTTTAAGAAAAGAGAAAATTTATGAGGGCTTCTTGGAAGGTACAACAATGTAATTTATCTTGATGGTTAAGTAGAGTTATCCAGGGCAGAAAAAAAAAAAAGGGAGACAGAGGATAGTCATAGCAGATGAATGAGCATGATCTTCCAGAGTTATCTGTAATACAAGTTGGTGTACACAGGGGCAACTAACTAGCCTTTTTTTCCCAGTCTTTCCTTAGCTTTTATGGTATGCATCATTCCTTTAACATAGTTTTGACAATACAGTTCTATAATCACTTCTAATGCATATAGTATATATTTCAGAAGTTCCAAGTGCTCTAAGGAAGAAACGGTAGAATTAATACCTTCTCTAGAGGACATCTGATAAATATATGGACGTATTTTTTTTACTGTAACAGTAACTAATGGTGCTACTAATATCACTGAGCAGAAGCCAAAGAAACTTAACTTCCTATGATGTGTGGAACATTTCCATACAAGAAAAGAACTGCCCTACCTAAAATGCCAACAATGTCCCACCCTCCCTTCATAAGAAATACTGAGACAGACTGTAAGTCCCTTGAGGGTAAAGACGGTATTTTACTTATCCATTACTCTCATCACACTTACAACATATAGATGCTGGATACATAATAAACATATAATAAATATTTCTCAGTGGATTAAACTAAAAATTAGGATTTCAAAAATAAAAATATTCAAACTGTTTCACTGACTCTCTTCTAATTTACTCCACTACTTACCATGCTTTACCATTAGGGGCATTACCAGAAAATAAAGTGGCTGTAGGATGCTCATAGGTAAGATAAAATCAATCACACCCACCTATCTAATTGTTTACATTGGCAAAGAAAACAAATCAGCTTTAATTCCCTCTATTATTTGCCCCAGGGGGAGAAAATTACCAGAGACATTAAAGATCTGTGAAAAACTTATGCTTAAATAATTGTGACTTAAATCCCCTACCAATAGCTACCTGGAATTGAAGCATAATCTTTCAAAGCTTAACACCTAACATGTTATGAAAAGTGCAGAATAAAATGATAAGTTCACACAAGTACAGCTTGTTCTTAATTGTCTGATTGGACTTTTTGAAGTCTGCAGCATGTATTACCTTTAAAAGTTTTCTTAAAACAAAATTGCCATGATTTATTTTTTACTGAATCTTTACACACCATTAAAACACAGTCATTTAGGCTTTAAGGCAACCACAGTGTTCTTGAGGGGGGAAAAGCACCCTAAAAACATAGGGTTCTTAAGGTTTTTATTTTACAATAAAACAGGCCACAGGCAAATAAACACAGTTCTGAGTTAAAAGTAGCAGGAGCATTAGGTTTCAGAATTATCGTAAAACAGGAAGGTTGTGAGGGTGTAACAGAGGATGAAAGCAGCCTCAGCCCTGGAGCCTTCCTGCTGACTTGGGCCGTGCCAAAATACACAATGGTTTACACACAGCACAAATACACACAAAGGTACACGTGCACAGTACTCATATGATACTTAGCATAGCTATTATCTTTCAAAAGTTCTAGTTCAAAAGTAGAAGATAATTTTTTTAAAAAGGTTCAAAGAGTTAATGCAACTACTCCTGAAAATAACATGCCGCCAGCACACTTGGACTAGAAATGGTTTTCAAGCTTGTGCATATTAGCAGTTTCTATTAAGGTAATGCCATCTGGGAGAATAATCTCTCTTTGGTGATAATTCTACAAACACATACACATTTAAATGCCTGGAACAGGTTTACCTCTAGTGTCAGTGTTGAATTTCTCTCTGAACAATTGCTTCTAAACTACATGTCAGAGGAAAAGTAAATATCTGTGTTGGTAAATATAGCTCAAAATATACATTGCAGTAAGGAAAATATACATTGTGGCAAAGAATGCCATACCTACAGTTATAGCCCATTCCAGTAAAAGAAGTGGGAGAATATGCCAAATAGAGGTAGCAGTTAAATTGCTCACCAGAAAAGTAAAGAAAACCAGGTCATTATTTTTCCTTCCCTGAAATAAAGAAGCAGCTTCTGCTTAGTTTGGAACAGTCACTGCAAAAAGGAAAGCTTATGTTTATTCAGCTCTCTTCTCAGCAGTCCACTTCATTAGACTTGTAGTGCTTTTTGTTTTATTTTTATTTTTTTACTTTGTTGCAGTAATTTGTGGGTACTGTAAAGCCTACTCATTAAGTGGAAACTCAGAATCCTGTACTGTAGAATGTAAGCAAAAGACAATATAAATACACACAGAAAATGCAGATTCATTTCCAAATATTCTGCAGTCTCAAAAAAAGGAAAACCTGAAAATCTAGCCACTTTTTCAATTTGATACTTTGCATTACTAATAATTTATATTTTCACCTACAAACCTAAATAAACCTAATATAAAAATACTTGATATTCTTGATAAACTGGACAAATTTAATAAGAAGAGTGTAAGCTACAATATATTAGTCACTGTTTGAAATGAATTTCTGCATAATTTTAATCACAGTTATTACACAGGATTACTTGATAATTCCAAGCCAAATGCTTAATCTTTTACAAATGCATATGTCCACAAGAAAATGTAGCCCAAAAAAGGACTATTTATACAAGATGCTGATAATAACAAATGTGATCATAATAAAGACAAGATGCTTAGTATTTTTTTTCCTAAAATAATTATACATAAGATACATTTCAATCCACTCTTCTAGAATAAGTAGAATGGTTTCCTTCTGCTGTAAATAATGGGTCAAGGAAATTCAGACTCACCATAGAAAAACTGTTAACACCAAATCTATTTCTTAAAACAACTGTAAACAATGTTGACTCCGTTTGAAACTTAAGCAACAACAACAAAGTCTACTTTTTCTTAGCAGGGTAAATTCCAAAAAATAACATGATCCTGTTTTCAGGATAAAAACAGAATAAAAATAAAATTAGGGATACAGGAAGATATTGAACCACATCATACGCATCTGCACTGATGGTAATAGGTATAGTTTAGTAATTAGATCCCTTCTGAAACTTGTTCTTCTCTTGGCTGAGAGGACACTACACTGTCAGGCTTTCTATCTCACTAGCTGCTTCTTGGTCTCATTTTCTGGTTCCTTCTCTTTTCCCTGACTTCTTAACTCTGGTTTCCTGGGGTTTAGTTCTTGGTCATCTTTTCTACCTATAGTCACTTCCTCAGTAACCTCATCTAATCTCATGATAAATATCACTATATGTTGGCAACTCTCAGATATGTACCTCTGGCCTGGATCTCTTTCATGAACTCCAGACTCATATACCTACAAGCAATGTCTACTTGTATGTCTAAAAGATATATCGAAGTTACCATAGCTAAAAAAAGATCTCCAATATTCACCCCCTCAAACCTGCTCCATATGCCATCTTCTCCATACTGGTTGTTGGCAACTCTATCCTTCCAGATGCTCATGCCCAAATCCTTGGAATCATTTTTTACGCCTTTCATTCTCTCACAATCTGTATTAAATTCATCAGGAAATTCCTTTGACTCTATCTTCAAAATATCCCGAGGGTTTTTGGTATATGTGTTTGTTGTTAATAGTATGAATAACAATTCTCTCTGCCTTCACTGTTAAAGGTATAGCATAAGCCAATGTCTTTCTCAACAGGATTCCTAGGGTCCTAAACTATAATTGAAATCATGTGGTCTTCTGCTGAAAGCCCTACCATGGCTGGCTATCTTGCTCAGAGTAAAAACCAAGACCTTCAAAAGCCCTGTATAGTCAGACTTTTCTTTTCTGTCTGACCTCGCCTGCACCTACTCTCCTCTTACCACTCTACTCCAGCCATTCTGATCTCCCTGCCGTTTCTTAAACATTCCAGACATCTCACATCCTACCTAGTGACTTTGGCCTTGCTATTCTCAGTGATCAGAAAATGCACTGCTCAGATCAATTTATGGCAAAATTCCTTACAGCTTCTTACACCTTAACCTGTTTGAAAATTGTAACTTCCCCTCCATTCCCACCTGATATCCTCCATCTGCTTAACTTTTTCTTTATCCCACAGCACTCACTAACTTCTAAAATTTACTTATGAATTAAGTCTATTTTGTTTCTGTCTCCCTCCCTTGCAAGCTTTAAAAGAGCAGCAATGTTTTGTCTATTGTGTTGACTGGGACATGCCAAATCACACAGACTAACATCTGCCACATACCAAACACTCATTAAATATTTATTGAATAGAATGGAACATAATAGGATGAATGGAATAGATATAGGTTGGGAAGTGATAAAATGGAATGGAATGAATAAAATGGGATCGAATATAGAACAATATAAAATAAAAGAACAGAACAGGTTGGTAGAGCAATTGGTTATTCTCAGTTTTGTTACTCTGTTTCCTGCTATCACTAACTTTCTCTGCTTTAGTTTTTAATCTTTAAAAAACAAAAAGGTTGCATTCTAAAAGAATGAGATAGCTATGAAATGATATGCACTTGTCAAAAAAAGTCATATATACAAATAATCACAGAAAAATTAAATAACTAAAATTGAGTTGAAAATGGTAAAAAAAAAAAAAGTCTTTCCAAAAATGAAGGCATTCCTAAGTGAGAAAAGTAAGCTATCTCAAAATCCTACCCAAAAAATAAAAGAAGAAGAAGAAGAAGAAGAGAAGTGGGAGGGGGAAAGAAAGAAGAGGAAGAAGAAAGAAAAAAAAAAGCCCACAAAAATAGAAACAATGATTTTGGAAAGAATAAATAAAATGCCTACATTCCCAATTTACTTCAAAATAACATTTTCCGACAAGAAACTATGTGTGTGTATGTGTGTGCATGTGTGTAAAATATGACTTTACCAAAAGAAAACTTTTTACTTTGAAATAACTATAGACTCACAGAGAGTTGCAAAAGTAGTACAGAGAGGAATCTTGTGAAAGCTTCACCTAGTTTTCTGCAATTGTTACATCTTACATAATAATAGTACAATATCAAAATCAGGAAGTTAACATCCTTACAATGTTAATAAATGGAATCATACCATATGTAAACTTTTAAAATTGGCTTTTTTCCTTTAGTATAATGCCCTACAGGTCCATCCAAGCTATTGTCTATATCAACAGTTCATTCATTTTTATTGCTATTCAGTATTCCATGGTATGGATGTACCATAGTTTGTTTAACCATTCAGCTACTGCGGGACACTGAGAATGTTTACTCTTTTGAGTTATTTCAAATGAAAAAAGCTGCAATGAACAACTGTGTACAATATTTTGTGTGAACATAAGCTTTAATTTTTGTAGGACAAATTCCCAGAAGTGCAATTGCTGGGTTATATGGTAAGTATATTTTTTATATTTTTAAAGAAACAGCCAAACTATTTTCCAGAATCATTTTACATTCCCAACACCAATGTATGAGTTCCCCAGTTTTTCCACATCTTCACTACCGTTTGACATTGTAACTATTTTTGAATGCCAGCTGTTATCATATATATATTATATATGTATATATATATATATATATATATATATATATACATATATATATATATATCCAGGAATATTTAATACATATATAATACATATATATATCCAGGGATATTTAACATATTTTTGTGTGCTTACCTGATATTTGTATATCCTCCTCAGTGAATAGTCTTTTAATATTTTTGCCCATTTCCTTATTGCTCTGTTTGGTTATTTTACTACTGCGTTTTGAGAGTTATTTATATATTTTAGATGTGAGCCCTTTGTCATAAATGTAGTTACAAAAGTGTGCTTTTTTACATAGTGAAGGTTACACCAATAGACTCATACATTTATTAAAGCAATAAATCCAAAAGCTGATTACATACTAGATACAATTACAGACATATCTCATTTTATTTTGCTTTGCTTTATTATGCTTTGTAGATATTTTGCCTCTTACAAATTGAAGGTTTGTGTCAACTTGGCTTTGAGTAAGTCTTTCAGTGCCATTTTTCCAGCAGCTTGTGCTCACTTCGTATCGCTATCAAATTTTGGTAATTCTCGCAATATTTCAATTTTTTTCATTATTACTGTATCTGTTAGGGTAATCTATAATCAGTGATCTTTGATATTACTACTGTAATTGTTTTGGGGTGTCACAAACCACACCCATATAAGATGGCAAACTTAATCTGTAAATGTGGTAGTGTTCTGACTTCACTGATCAGCAGTCAGTCTCTGACTCTCTCCCTCTTCTCAGGTCTCCCTGTTCTAAGAGATACAACAATATTGAAATTAGGGCAATGAATAACCCTACAATGGCCTCTTAGTGCTCAATTGAAAAAGAAAGTTGCACACTCTCACTTTCAGTCAAGAGCTAGAAATGATTAAGCTGAGTGAAGAAGACATGTTGAAAGCCAAGACAGGTGGAGATCAAGGTCTCCTGCATCAAACCACCAAGCTGTAAATGCAAAGGAAAAACTCCTGAAGGAGAGTAAAAGTGCTATTCCATTGAGCGTACAAATGATAAGAAAAAAAAAAACAGCCTTATTACTTACTCAGAGAAAGTTTTAGAGGTCTGGATAGAAGATCAAACGAGCCACAACCTTTCCTTAAGCCAAAGCTAAATTCAAAGCAAGGTCCTAACTCTCTTCAATTCTATGAAGGCTTACAGAGGTGAGAAGCTGCTAAAGAAAAGTTTGCAGTTAGCAAAGGTTGGTTCATGGGATTTAAGGAAAGAAGACATCTCTGTAGCATCAAAGTGCAAGCTGAAACATCAAATGTAAGTAGAGGCTGCAGCAAGTTATCCAGAAGACCTAGCTAAGATCACTGATGAAAGTGGTTACACTAAATGGCAGATTTCCTATGTCAATGAAACAATTTTATATTGGGAGAAGATGCTATCTAAGACTTTCATAGCTAGAGAGAAGACAATGCCTGGTTTCAAAGCTTCAAAGGACAGGCTCACTCTCTTGCTAGAGGCCAATGCAGCTGGTGACTTTAAGTTGAAACCAATGTTGATTCACTATTCCAAAAACCCTAGGACCCTTAAGAATTATGCTAAAGCAATTCTGCCTGTGCTCTATAGATAGCACGTCAAAGACTTGATGTCAGCACTTCTGTTTACAGAAAGTTTACTAAATATTTTAAGCCCACTTTTGAGATCTACTGCTCAGGAAAAAAAAAAAAAAAAAAAAAGATTCCTTTCCAAAATACTACCACTCTCTGACAATGCACCTAATCACCTAAGAGCTTTGATGGATACATGCAAGGAGATTAATGCTTGTTTTATGCCATGTGACCCAACATCCATTCTGCAGCTCATAGATCAAGCAGTCATTTTGGCTTATGATTTAAGAACTCCAATTTTCAAGTTTTCATCAATAGTAATTGCTCTAATGAATCTGGGCAAAGTAAACTGAAACCTTCTGGAAAGGATTCACGATTCTAACTGCCATTATGAATGGTCATAATTCATAGAAGGAGGTTAAAATATCAACATTCACAGGAGTTTGGAGAAAGTTGATTCCAACTCTCATGGATGAGTTTGAGGGGGTTGGAAATAGTAACCCCAGATGTGGTGGAAATAGCAAGAAAACTAGAATTAGAAGTGGAGCCTGAATATATGACTGAATTGCTGCAATCTCATAATAAAACTTGAGTGGGTGAGTTGTTTCTTACGATGAATGAAAAAAATAGTTTCTTAAAGGTGGGGTGCAATACCTCACACCTGTAATCCCAGAACTTTGGGAGGCCAAGGCAGGTGATCACTTGAGACCAGGAGTTCAAAACCAGACTGGCAAACACGGAAAAACTCCATCTCTACTAAAAATACCAAAAAAAAATTAGCTGAGTGTGATGGTGTGCACCTGTAATCCAAGCTACTCTAGAGGCTGACATACAAGAATTGCTTGAACCTGGGAAGCAGACCTTGCAGTGAGCCAAGATTGTGCTACTGCACTCCAGCCTGGGTGACAGAGCAAGACTCTGTCTTGAAAAAAGGAGGGAGGGAGGGAGGGAGTTTGTTTATTGAAATGGAATCTACCCCTGATGAAGATGCTGTGAACACTGTTGAAATGACAACAAAGGATTCAGAATATTACATAAACTTAGCTGATAAAGTGGCAGCAGAGTTTAAGAAGCATTGACATCAATTCTGAAAGAAGTTCTAATGTGGGTCAAATGCTATCAAACCACAACAGCATCACTTGCTATAGATAAACTGATGCAGCCAACTTCACTGTCTGATTTTAAGAAAGGGCCACAGTCACCCCAACCTACAGCAACCACCTACCTGATCGGTCAGCAGCCGTCAACACTGAGGCAAGACTCTCCGCCAGCAAAAAGGTTATGACTCAATAAAGGCTAGGATGATCATTAGCATTTTTTAAGCAATAAAGCTATTTTTAATTAAATTATGAACTGTTGTTAGACTAATGCTATTAAATACTTAAATGACTATAGTATAGAATAAGCATAACTTTTATATGCTGAATAAGATAAGTCAGCCAGATTTCACAGGTAGACTGCATTTTGGCTGCTCTAGTAAAAAGATTTAGTAGAAGTTGTAACTATTACAGAATTTTAGTTTTAATAGTTGCCTTGGAATATGATTATCCGTGGGGTCTATAATCTCAAATTCTTCAGGACAGACCATTGTATATAAGCAAGGCCACAAAACACACAATGGAGAGAAGTTTCGCTGTGAACACTCTCAGGTGATGGGAGACTGGTGACTCAGTGATTCTCCATTTCTGTCCTTGCTGGGGAACTTTCTATGGATATAGTTATATCTGTTGATATACTACATTATTAATAGGGAAAATACTACCCCACCACTATACAACACAGAATACCAACAAAGCAAAAAACTTGCCTATTTTAAAATGGTAATAAGTTCTGTAAGCTTCTTCCTAGGAGTTAAAGTCCAACAAAAGACTAAGAGAATGAGAAGAAGGAAGGTGTTAGAATAGGTCAGGTTGAAATAGAAGGAGAAGCTCTAGTGTATTGAATATCTCCTCTTGTGTCAGGCACTATGATAGGTTACTTGTCAACAGCTAACTAGGCTAATCCTCATAAGAACTTTGAGTGTTCATATTCCAAGTTTACAGGTGACAAAACTAAGAGTCAAAGAAACTGAACGCCTTGTTCCAGATGTTACCCAGTGAAAGTGAGATGCATGGGGCTATATACCCCATTCTAAAAGCTGACTTCTTGCCACTATACCAAGAATATTTACACAAGTTTATATTCTGAAATCATATTCTTACACTAAAAAGATTTTTTTCAAAAACAAAATAGAATCACTAACTCTAAAAAGAACATCTCTTTCCAACATCTATGTAATCATTAGGCTGGGGCATGTAGTGCTTGGCAAAAGGGGCAGGAAGAAAAGCAGCCAAAAATTTAGGAGATATTCAAATTACTCCCATTCACATATTCCTGCAGAATAAGATCACAGTTTTGTCAATATGCATAACATAAGTGAGAATAGAAATTTGTATTGGGAAAAAATAATATAATCTGAGGAAGTAAACTTGCACTAAACTCAAGAAATTTTAATCTAGAGACTCACAGACCAAAGAATAAGAAAGTCAAGTTTCATTCTTTTCTCCTATCTTATTTTAACCTACATAAGTAGGAAGATATTTACGAATGTTGTAGTGCACAGTAAACAGTAGGTAGAATTTTGCTACTTAACATATAATTCTCTTGACACTACATTCATTTCTTGTAGTGTCATTCAATTCTTGACATTACATGTGCCCCTTCATTCATTTCATACCTGCCATTTTATTTCTTAAATTAATTAAATTTCCCTCAGTCTCCATACGGATATCTGTTTGGCATCCTCACACCTCACACTTGGAGCAGCAGGCACTGTTCTGGGTGCTGTGAAGGTAAAGTACCAATATACAATGCCTATCCCCAACGAACTTAAAGTCAAGCGCAGCAGTTCTAAGCCTTCTGCTTTACGGTGCCCGTGGCATATCAGTAATTTTCTGCTACACCCTCTAGGCTAAAAGATACACCTAATAATTGAGTTTCTTGAGTAGTCGATTCCAAAAAACTTAGTAACTATTTACATGTTTAAAACTCAACACCAGGCTGGGCACAGTGGCTCACATCTGTAATCCCAGCACTTTGGGAGGCCAAGGAGGGCAGATCACAAGGTCAGGAGTTCAAGATCAGCCTGGTCAACACAGTAAAACCACGACTCTACTAAAAATACAAAAATTAGCTGGGCATGGTGCCACACACCTGTAATCTCAGCTACTCAGGAGGCTAAGGCAGGAGAATCGCTTAAACCCATGAGGCAGACGTTGTAGTGAGCCAAGATTGCGTCACTGCACTCCTGCCTGGCCAACAGAGCGAGACTCCATCTCAACAAACAAACAAAACCTCAACACCTTCTGGTCACTACCCAACTTCACAAACCCTGAAGTCAGATTGGAAGCTGCCATTCTCACTTCTTATTCCATATTAATTTTCACCAAGTATTTGATTCTTATCACAGCAAGTTCCAAAACCAAGTTTTACAAAGATACATTATTTTAAAAAACAAAGAAAGTTAATTGTGAAACTGAACTGTCATGAGCTTATAGTTCATTAGGTGCTTGACAGATGTCTTTGTGTATCCATTCAAACTTTAAACTACCCTATAGCACTCCTGTGGGTCCATCTTGGGGTGTCTGAGCACACACTTTGGGAACTCTTAAGTTTAATGCAGGATTTCTCAACTTTGGCACTATTAACGTTGGAGACACACGACTTTTTTTGTTGTTTGGGGGAAGCTGCTCTGTGCACTGCAGGATGTTCAGCAGTGTCCTTTGCCTCCATCCATTAGATGCCAGTAGCATCACCACACCCCCACTCAGTTGTGACAACCAAAAATGTCTCCAGATACTGCCAAAGGTTTCTGGAGTGCAAAATCATTCCTATGTGAGGTTCATAAGTTTCCTGGAAGAAACAGATAAATAAATCAACATTTGCCAAGGAATAGCATCATGGCTCTGAAAAAGTAGCCATTTGGCAATGACCTCCACAATACAAATCCAGTGGTAAATTCTTTATGTATTTGACACAGATGATCAGCTCCCCCTTCTCGAAATACTGTCTTTCCTTTGTTTTTAATAGTCCACATATTCCTCTTCTCTTAACCACTCCTACTCATTTTTTTTTTTTTTTTTTTTTTTGGTTGGCCTCTCTTTTTGCTCTCTAAATAGTGGAGCATACCAGAGTTCAGACCTCGGAACTTGTGTCTTCACAGACTATGCTCACAGCCCTAATAGGCATGTCAGCACCATAACTTTAAGTACTATCTATATGAGGATGATGCCCAAATACATATCTCTGTTCTGACGCTTTTCCTAAACACTGTCCTTTCAACATATCCACAATGATGCCTCGCAGCATCTCACATCTAATACAGTCAGAACCTATTCACATGTTTTCATTCTTAAACATGTCCTTCACCCAGTGTTTACCCTATCAGTGAGTTCAATAATCCATGCAATTACTGAAGCCCAAAACCTAAAGAGTTACCCTGGAGGCTTTGCTTTCTTTAACCTATACCAAATCTATCAGCTCTTATCAACTCTACCTTCAAAACATCCTTCAAATCTGATAACTTCTCCCCACCTCCATTCTTGTTACCTAGATCCAGCCACCAACATCACTTAACTAAATCACCATGACAGCCTCCAGCTGACCATCCTGCTTTCACTTTGGGTCCTACATTCCCTTCTTACAGAGCAGCCAGACAGCTGCATATTAATGTTTTACAACATAAACAAGATCATGTTATTCTACACACTCAGATTAAAATCCAAAGATCTTACAGTGGCCTCAGGACTCTATCATCTGGCATCTTGGTGTCTTCCTGGTCTCATTTCTCGCTGCGCTTCTGTTGTCCTCAAACTTGAGAGCCACTTTTCTATTCCTAAACTACGCTGAGCAAGTCCAGGACTTTTAGACATACTGTTCCCAATACTTAGAATGCTTGTCCCTTCAATGTTACTGCTGTTCACTCTCTTGCTTCTTTGAGGTGCTCAACAAAATCACCTCAAAATAAATTTAAATTTTATGTTTTTTAAAATATATTCCATCTCCTCCTTAAGAATGTAGGTCCCACAAGAGCAGGAAAATTTTACCTTTTTGTTCACCAACACTGTAGTTAGCACTTAATATAGAATCTGGCATTTAGTAGTATCTCAATTCATATTTTTAAACAAATGAATAGCAGAAAATATGGATGCATGCATGAATAAATAGGTCCTCATGTGGTGTCACAAAAGTACAGAGAAGCAAGGTATGTGAATCTGAACAGTGTGATAGGATAAGTTTCCTAACCAGTGATGCTGCTAAACACCCTAAAACATTCCCAGGCAATGTTTTAGCTTGGTTTTGAGAAGGGAAAAGCAGAAAGGGAAGGAAAGAACTCCAAGTAGAGGAAATGGCTTGGTGGGTCAGAGCTCAGATGATAGAAGCAGCAGGGTTTGTTCAGGAAACTTTAGGCGGGTAAACAGAGCTGGGGTACTGGGCAGCAGTCCTCAGCCATTTTGGGTCTCCACATCATGCAAATTCACCATTCACATGTCCCTCAGAAAATCTTCCAAGTCGTTTTCATGTAAAGATGTATCTCCCTCTATTTATGATGTATCAGAATCT
Organism: Cacajao melanocephalus; assembly: GCA_963573385.1. Taxonomy (NCBI): domain Eukaryota; kingdom Metazoa; phylum Chordata; class Mammalia; order Primates; family Pitheciidae; genus Cacajao; species Cacajao melanocephalus. The sequence continues at coordinate 137,321 of CAUYLG010059948.1, forward strand.
CTTAAGGTGTGGGGGAAGAGAATTTGGAAGTAAACCTAGAGAGAAAAAATGACTCGATAAATATGCAGGGTCTGTCAAAGAATAACTTTAAAAGGTGTATGTTTATGTGCACATAATCATGCACACTTAAATATTTTTATTATTATCTTGAAAGTGATGGAGACTTTTTGAACCAGTTATTACCATGGTCAGAGCATTCTCCTAATTTACTATTATTTGAAAAATGTAATATCTACATATTGCATGACATAAATTCACCATGAGCTATTTCATCATTCTCATTATTGAGATTTTAGGTTGCTTCTAATTTTGTCATTATAAACAACAGTAATTAATATATTTCATTAATTTTTGAACATATTACACACTTAGGATAAATTTCTAGAGCTAGATTTACTCTGTGAAAGGCTATAAATATTTTAAAGCTCTGATATAAAGTCGTAACTGATCCTCCAGAAAGAAAACAGACACACATTCTCACATCAGTAGCGTATAGGGCCTTTTGCCACACTCTTTTTAATATGAAGTAGTTTTTAAAAATATTTCCAAATGTAACCGATTTATATATCACAGTACTATTTTGCATTTTCTTGATTATTAATGATGTTGAGCTTTGTTTCATGTATTTACTGTTACTTGTTAATCTCTCTTTTAAAAAACTATGTGCACATATTCTATAGAAAGAAAAAATTAGAATTTTCCTTTATTGTAGGACTGTTGCTAACATTTAACAGTATTAGTTGATTATTCAAACATTAACTTAGACATCCTATGTGCCAGGAACTGCTTTAAATGTTTTATTCGATCCTTATAACAGTCATGTGAAGGAAGTTGTATTAATGTACTTATAGTAGAGATGAGGAAACTGAGGTACAGAAAAGTTGGTAATTTGATCAAGTTCCACAGCTATGAAAGGAGAGAGGCAGAGTTTGCTTCAGATATGCTCCTAATCTCTCTATAAGAGAAGCGCTAAGGGGAAAATGAATTTAATTTTGTATATGCCATTTTTCATAAGCCTATAGAACTCAAAATCAGTGGTTCTCCAATGGAGCTGATTTTATTGCCCAGAGGTCTTTTGGCCATTTCTGAAGACATTTTTGATTGTCACAACAGAGTGGAGTGGTACTGCTACTGGCATCTAGTGTGTAGAGGCTAAGAATGCCGCTAAACATCCTACAATGGGAAGGACAGCCCCCCAGAACAAATAATTGGCCAGTTCAAAATGTTAATAGCATCAAGTATCAAAAACCCTGATCTAAATGGATGTATCTATAGGAAGTCTGGAATTTTTAAAAGCAGTCTAGGCCAGAGAGAAAGATTTGGTATAAATAATACAGATTTACCATAAAGGATTACATTTTCATGAATCACTATGAACATATGTTGTTATCTAAAATTCCACTCACAGTCTGCTTGCCATCAAATTTATTATTAAGATTTTCAGAATTAAGCAGACTTTAAAATCTGAACATTTAAACACATATAATTCATTTAGAAAGGGTCCTTGTATTTCAGTCACTGTACAGAGATAGAATTCCTGTTTTTGTTCCAATAAAATTTCTAAACAAAATTCCACATAATTAATTATTATATTTGTAACCACAATGCTTGCAAGCAAATAATGTCATTGCTGAATAATATAGAACAGAATATTTTAGACAGCAGGAAATTCCAACCACAGAAAAACACAAAATTAAGGAAAGAATGTATTAGAGAAACAATTGAGCACCACTTAAGAGTCATTAGCTTATGAGCCTCTTGTGAAAGGACTAGTGTAATGTGGATAGATATGGCAAGGCACAGTTGGTGATTCAAAGAGTTTCTTCAGGAAGTTAAGAGCTACTTTTGCTATTCTAGACTCTTGGCTGGCACACGGGGCTGCCAAGGTCACGTTCTACTGGCAGGCTGCAAAGCAAAAGGCACCCATCCATGCGCATTAGCAAGGGGCAAGGTGCCAACTGGAAGGCATGGCAAAGGCTATCTGTTCCAGAAAAAAACAAATGTTATAACTAGTTGTCTTTTAAAGCAGTATTTAAAAAAAAAAACATGGTTCCTTGGATATTTGAAACACTTTATGCTCTTTCCAGCTGGGAAAGTTAAATGACCATCACTACAGATGCCATGTATTTAGTGTAGTGGAGTGTGCTTTGGAGTCAAACGCCTGGACTCCAATTCTGGTTTTCTCACTTACTGGTTGTACGATCTTAGGCACATTACATGCTTGGTGTGAGTTTCTTTATCTATAAAATAGGGGAAATAATAGTATTTATCTTCTAAAATTCTTGCAAAAATCATGTAGGTTAACATATGTAAAGTCCTTACAGTAGTGTTTTACTTATGCTAAATGCTCATTAGTATTGAGTATTTTAATATACTTTGGAAACAAAAATATTACAATGTTTAAATTTCAATGTTCCTTTTCTAAATATAATAGTCTTACATCACAGACAAGAAAACGTTTCCCAAGTTCTTTGCACCTCCTTCTCAAAAATTCTTTATTCATTCAAGGATGTCTTAAGTCTCCTCAACTTATGGCATCATAATTCACTTTGTTTAATAGAGTACCAACATTATCTTGAAATATCATGTAAATATTTCACGGCTGTTTAAGTCCCCATATGTCTAGGCCCTGACTTCCTGCAAGTATATGCTGGCCTGTCTTAGAATAAGGGTTTAACATCTAGAATATATAATTAACAAGGAATTAACATCAAGTTCCTTGTCTACTACCAAGCCTTAGCACAGTGCTTGACACATCATTGGGATTCAACAAATATTTGTTAAATGGAAGAATAAATATATTTAATAAGGTTTCTTCAATTTGATGATAACAGTGTTATATGTAAGAAAGAACGTAGCAATTTTACATGGTCTATAAACTTTTTCCCTTTTGCCTTATTTACGTAAAAGGTACTTATCATTCCCATTGACAGTTGTTTTTTTTGCCTTATTTTAAACAAATTGACATACAGTTAAATTGATGTTTTTGGTGTATTCATTTTAACACATTTATAGATTCAAGTAACCATAATCACAATCAAGATGTAGAAGAGCCTCATCACCCCTAAAACCTCCCTTATGCACCCCGTGCCCTAACCCCTGGAATGATCTGTTACCTACCACGTTTTTCTTTTTAAGTTTAAACAATAACAACAAAAATAATGTTGTTTTGGAATAATTTCAGATTTGCAGAAAAGTTTCCAAGATAGTATGAGTTGCAATAAAACTTTCATCTAGTTTTCCATAATGCTACCGTCTTACATAACCATGAGACATTTGTTAAAACAACAAAATTAATGTGAGTACAATACTGTTTACTAAACTACAAATTTTATTTCAGTTTCATCAGTTTTTAGCAGTGTCCTTTTTGCTGTTCTAAGTTCCATTCCAGAGTCCCAGGTTGCATTTACTTGCAGTCTCCTCTGATCTATAACAGTTTTTTGTCTTTCCTTGTTTTTCATGACCTTCATGCTTTTTGAATATTCCCAATCAAGTATTTTATAGAATATTCCTGAATTTGAATTCCTTTTTTTTTTTTTGAGATGGTGTCCTGTTTTTATCACCCAGGCTGGAGTGTAATGGCACGATCTCCCCTCACTGCAACCTTGGCTTCTAGGTTCAAGAGATTCTCCTGCCTCAGTCTCCCATTTTCATCACCCAGGCTGGAGTGTAATGGCATGATCTTGGCTCACTGCAACCTCAGCCTCTGGGTTCAAGCGATTCTCTTGCCTCAGGTAGCTGGGATAACAGGCACCCGCCACCAGGCCTGGCTAATTTTTGTATTTTTAGTAGAGACAGGGTTTTTGCCTTGTTGGCCAGGCTGATCTCGAACTCCTGACCTTGTGATTTGCATGCCTTGGCCTTCTAAAGTGCTGGGATTACAGGCGTGAGCCACCACACCAGCCTTATCTAGTATTTATGATCGGATTGAGGATATAAATCTGGGGGGAAAAACAATGAGGTGAAGTGCCCTTCTCATCACACCCACGTAAGTAGAGTAGAGCCACATGACTTATCACTGGTGATGTTCACCTTGATGACTTGGTGCTATTTTTTGAATGTGTTCCTGTGTTCTTAAATTTAATTTGTATCCAGGAAACGCATCTCACATGCAAGGATACACAAAGGCAAAAAAAAAAAGAAAAAAAAATTAATTTGTTGGAAACTTACTTAATCTTCAGATTCATATGTTGAAGCCATTTGGAGGTGGGGCTTTTAGAAGGTAATTAAGACTAGGTAAGGTAATCAGGGTAGAGGCCTCATGGTAGAACTGGTGGCTTTACAAGATAAAGAGAGACGTGAGCTGGCATGCTCTCGCCCTCTCATCATGTAATGGCCTCCGCATCACACTGTGAAAAGCCCTCCCTAGAGGCAGCCCCTACACCTTGAACTCCCTATCCTCCTGAACTTTAAGAACTATATTTCCTTTTTTTTTTTTCTATAAATTACAGTCTCCAGCATTCTGTCACAGAAAGAGAAAACAGAATAAGAAACTTGGTTAGAGGTTTCTGCCAGGTTTCTTCACTATAACTTTACAATTTTCCCTTTCCTATACTCCATTCTTGGATGTGAGTCACTAATTTAAAAGTATTATTATGACTATGCCATGGCAAGCATAATTTATCCATACCCCATCACGAGCAAGTCATCATGTGAAGGGTGCTTTCCATTTACTTATAACTGCACACATGAGTCAAGTACTACCATCCTGACTTCACAAGAGAATTAAGGCTCATGGCTGTTAAATAGCTATTAGTTAGTAAGGGGTAAAATTAAAATTCAAGTGCATGAATATCTGATTCCCAAACACATGATCTCTTCTAACTGTCCTTTCATCTACCTCAACATAAACGTCCATGAAAATGAAGCGATAAATTCCTGTCACTGTTTCTAAGCATGCAACTCACATATTTTACTCCTTAACATATCAACATACTTAACTAGTATGTTTATTTCACAGGGCTGTGGCTGAGCTGTATGATAATTAGCAAACTGATAGGACCTGTCATTAGTGGGATACCAGACAACACAGATAAAGTTTGGGAAGGGAGGACTAAATGAAAAGCGAGATCCCATGGGAGAATGTAAGTGAATGCATGACCATAAAATAAATTCAGAGTGTGAATGCCAGAGAAATGTACAGAAAATAATAGCAGACAGTTGTTACAGAAAAAAACTACTGTAGTTCCCCTCTTTGCACACAATTAAGGCTATAGTAGAATGAGTAGCCTACTGAAAAGTAAGTCCATTAAACTTGTAAAGCACAGAACAGAGGAGAGATCATGTCAGGCACAGAGGAAGATGCTGCCTGAGGTTATGAAGGACTGAAGGCAAGGCTCATCAACTGAGGTCTTAGAAAAGATGCTGGTCTACCTCTTTACTCTGTGGTTATGAAGGACTGAAGGTAAGGCCCAACAACTGAGGCCTAGGGAAAATGCTGGCCTACCTCTTCACTTTGTCGTTATGAAGGACTGAAGGAAATGCCCATCAATTGAGTCCTTAGGAAAGATTCTGGTCTACCTCTTCACTCTGGTTATGCAGGAATGAAGGAAAGGCCCATCAGTTGAATCCTTAGGAAAGATGCTGGTCTACCGCTTCATCCTGTGGCTACAACTGAAGTGCTCAAGTTCAAAATTTGGGCATTTTCAAGAGCTGCAATGTCTGTGGGCACTAAATAGATACTCAGATATTAGCTTCATCTCTCTGAAACTTAACTATTCTCCCACATAACTTTTAGGTCAGACTGGGATGAACCGGTATTCCCTCCATAAACAAAATCCAATGGCTTTCTCTGTACGTAAGGGAATTTCCAAGGACTTAGAACCTTAAGGTTACTTCTGGCTTTAACTTCCTGTCTCCACTAAATCATTGTTTTCGGCTCTGCATTTTCCACCTTTATCCATGACCTGGCATTGATTCTGTTGTTGATAGAAATTAGGAAAAATGATGTTTCTGTTTTTGATCCCTATAAAAATAAATCACTCATTTGTGGCCTTTTTGTGGGCATTTACTATTATTGTAGCATTGGAGATGCATGCAGCACAATCACTGTAAAATGCAATTGGATACAAGTTATTTTTTAGGTCTACTGGCTCCTCTCTTATTCCTTTTCCAAACCTTTTCTCCTCTGTCCCAATCCTCTTAATTCAGTTCCATTCCTCTAGAAACAACAATAACAGGTATGTTTCCTCCATTCTCCTGGCAAAGAGATTTAACTCTCTCCTTCATCTGTCCCAAAATTTAGTCCTTAGTCTTTTCTGGTAGTTCCTGTTAGAAGATGAAAAAGCAGAATGGAGAAGCATGGAGGCAATTTTTTATTCAAGTTACACTTAAAATGTTTGCTTTACAATTATTCCTGTTGGTCAAAATTTTGTAGTAGACTGACAGTAAGTTTGCTCTGTATTTCAGATGATCCCAAGAGAGTTAGGAGAATGTGGAAATATGTTAGCAATAAGGATATTCTAGTAAACTAATTTCCAGGAGAAGCTCGGAGAAAGCACATGCAGATATACACACAGTATTTTGTGCATTCATTTATTTCATAACTTTTAAAGTATAACTTTAAAAAATTTTTATAATATTCTATATTCTATGAGAGTAGTGACTATCACTAACTTATTTAATACTCTCCCTAATAAAGTCTCATGAATTTGCAGAGGCTTATGGAAGATCTTTGTTGTGCACTATTTAGTTAATAATCTCCTATTTCTTTAAAGTATCTTAACATTCACACATGTGTTTTCCTTAACCCAAGAGCTTTTACATATCCAGAATTTTAATCAGATAAATCATTCAGGGTGGTTTAAATTTCCATAGAACTAAAGGTCAAATATTAGAACTGCAGTATATTAGCTAGACTAAGTAGAAGTCTTCTTAAATATATACATAATCTTCATGTTCTGAAACAGAATGTATTGAATATAACTGAAGTTTCCTCACTGAACGTGGGTCATCCTGAAAATTAAGTATTTTACTTTTTGTACATGTAATAATGTCCTTTGGAGGAATATATAATTATTCTCCAAATCTAAATAGTTCTTTATTTTGGGTTCTCCCAAATTAAGTTACAAATTTTAGTTCAAATTTGTGGTTTAGTTGGGAGCCAATTCGGGAAAACATCAGGCTTATAGTAGAGTAGGGAAATGAGACAGTAAAGGAAGGCAGCCAAGAAAACAGGCAGATTACCACAGCGACAACTGGAGCTCCATCCCTCCAGGGACCTCTGGTCCACCAGTGTACAACACATACTTTAGTCTTAACCAAGGGGCAAGGAAGCTGGGATATTTATTCATCAACTCTATCAGTCATTCATTGCAGGCTACCTCCTGGTGGCATTCATTCTCTGGCGCTTTTAACCTGTCACGCACCTGGGCTGTGGCGTAGGCTTGAACTACAAAAAAAGCTCTGAGGCAAAGAGAGATTTTTCCGACAAGAGCCAGGCCAGGGAACATAAAAATGATAGAGCCCTGGGAGGTTTGGGTGGGGCACCTACAGCTTCTGCTACAAGCTCCTAATAGAAATGTGAGTTCCTTTGTCTACCATCTCATTCCCCTCTCCTTCCTCTTTGTCTTTAAGAGTTTCATTGATTATTCCTTGCCTGGTGATAAGCTTCCCACTTATTTTCTTCTCTTTTGTTTGCTAAGTTCTGAGCATTTGAATGAAAATTTCAAAAGCTGTTGTAATAATAGAAGTAAATGCTTTTTTTGCTTAATGCCTTTATGGGCTATCCCCAGATAAACATTTGTAGATTCAATGCAAAGGCTGTTTCAAAGCCATTTCTGATACTGTGTTTGTTCTAACATTTGTTATCAATAAAATGATATTGGTGGATAACTGAGTTCTGGATGGATAAGTGATTAATAAAGAAATGAAAGTATGTAGATATAATAGAGGTCAGCATTGAGAGAGATTACAATGTTCATCACAAATTTTAATCTTACGACATCCTCACTAAAATTATAGATGTAAATATATCAGGTCCATAGCAATAATGGGCTTCCTCAGTAGTCTATTTTAGGAAATTTCTTGGAAAAGTTCTAGCGTTATTAACTCAAAATATTTCATGCTATAAATAATAAGAACATCAACAATAATATTACATCAATTTGGGGGTGATTTAAAAATTGTATAACTTCTGAATAAAAATGATGGATTGACCAAATGCATTTATTTATACTCCCTTTAGAAATGCCATAAAATGACAGTAAAAGAATTAAAATGCTATAAACCTACAACAAAAAAGAAGGAAGAGATAACAAGAAAGAGCAAGAGAGTTCAGTGAATTTTTGAAGATGGAAAGTGAGCTGAATAATGATTTACAGCCACACTGAAAGGAGAAAGCACAACCAAAAGTAACTGCAGTGAGTGAGCAACAAGCAGCCACATGCCAGAGAATCCCTAACAGGTTCACAACTTGCAGGCAAAGGCACAGAGGAAGATGAGTGGTCAAGCTGAAGGTCAAAAGTACAGGGATTGTTTTAAAGTCTGATTGCAGCTTACTTAAATCACCACGACCTTTCCCCCACAACCAAGACATTTCTCCTCCTCTCTAGTTCTCTGCCCAGTCTCTATATTCACCACCCTTTTTTTCACTAGAAGAATCGTTATTCCCTGGACAAACAAAACTTAGGTGAGACCAAAGCCCTAGCGGAAACATGGGACACAAGAGCTGCAAAGTGGTGGACTGAGTGCAATTCCAAAGAGCACACCCACCCATCTACTTCCCCACCCATTCTGGCAGCCAAGAATTCTCTCTCTCTCTCTCTCTCTCTCTCTTTTTAGACAAGGCCTTATTCTGTTACCCAGGCTGAAGTGCAGTGGCATAATCACAGTTCACTGCAGCCTTGACCTCTAAGGCTCAAGTAATCCTCCTGCTTCAGCCTCCCAAGTAGCAGGAACTACAGGCATGCACCACCATGCCTGGCTAATTGTGGTGGTTGCTGTTGTTTTGTAGAAACAAGGTCACATTATTTTGCTCAGGCTGGTTTCAAGTGGCTTTCCTGCCTCAGCCTTCCAAAGGGCTACCATTACAACTGTGAGCCATCATGTCTGCACTTGCAAGGAATCTTTCTAAACCACATACACACAAACACACATGTGCCCACTGAAAGGGCTGCTAAATGCCCAAGCCGTCTATACCAGAACCCCTCTATGCTACAACTGCCACACAAATGATGAGCTTCCAAAGATCAAATGCTTGCTTTTAAATATGAAAGCTCCCTACATGCAGGAATGATCAAAACAAACATGAAAGTAGGAGAGCAGAGAAAAAGTATAAAGTGCCCGTAGAAAAATTAAAATGTGGTTAACTATAATTAATAACCTCTATCAAATAGAGGAAATTACCTAGTATACTAAAATAAAGAACTGTGCACTTTGATGAAGAGCTTAAAATTTTTTTTGAACTCTTTGAAATTAAAAACTCAGTAAATTAAATTAAAATGTCACTAAATATTCTTGAAGACAAAGTGAACTAAATCTACCTGAAAGAAAATAAAAACAATTGGACTCTAATCAGAAAGTCTAACATTGAACTAGTAGGAACTGCAGAAAAATAAGAGTAGAGAACACAAAGGAGAATAAATTATATTAAAGAAATAAAAATAATTTAGTAAATATGTAAGTATTGAAAACATAAGCCTCCAAAGTGAAAGAGGCCATAGAATTACCAAGAAAATGAATAAGGTAAGATATACCGTTATACAGTTTTAGAATCACAGAGATAAAAGATTCTAAAAAACTTCCAAAGGTGTTGGGGAAGCCGCATGCAAAAGAAAGAGGATCAAATTGGGACTGGAACTCACAATAATTTTCCACAAGTGTTCTATGCCCAGTCACACAAATCTATCATTGAAAAGGATAGAAAAATGACATTTTCAGACATGTAAAACTCAACAAATATAAGCTATTGTAAAATAATCTTCAGAAAATTAAAACAAAAACAAAACCAACAAAGCAGCCACAAAAATTCAAGAAAGAGAGGATTACACCAGAGAAGAGCAAAGGAGCAGACCCAGGATGAGTAGGGAACCTGGAGCAACAAGTTCCGAATAGACAAAGGGCCTGAAACTCCAGGATAAAATAGAGTTGACGTGTTGCAGGTGTGAAAAATATTTTTTTATAAGCACATGGTAGAGACATCAAAGTGTACCACATAAAACGGGGGGTAAGAATTTGCAATGAACTCAGAAAAAAAGGCTAAGTTGAACTTTAAAAGTGACATGATTATAAAACATGACTTGGTTCAGCAGCAAACATTTGACTAGTCCTATAAATACTATTGATCTGATTCAACTACTGGAAAGAGTAGAGAAGAAAAGTGCACATATTTGTGTGTCTTTAAACACACAAGCACACTCCTGTTTATGTACACATATGGGTACAGGGGAACCTCCTCATCTCGCAGGCTGAGAAAATGCATACTGCTTAAAATGTATAAACAAATATTTTTCTATATGAATACATTATTTAGAAATATTAAAGTAAAAAAAAAAAAACAAAGAAAGCAAGAACAGTTGAAGGTAGTTGCTACTGTAGAGTGAAAAGGAGGAATGGGGAGAGGCAGGGCAGAGAACTGCTATTTTCATTAAAAGACATTTTCCTTTTTAAACTAAATGCATGACTTACTTTGATTTAAAACAGAAACTGTATACGATCAATATATAGCATTTTCATAATTTTACTTGTTCACTCATAGAGAACCCAAAATTCAAATCGGTGTTTAATGCCTGAACAGCTCTCACGATAGTCAATATTTAGAGTACAGAGAAATAAACAAGATGTTTATGATGTTCTAAGAAAACTGTATAATTTAACAAGAAAGTACAAATTAATTTTTGGAAATGGTGTATTTTAAATGAATAATTAAACCACTTCTCTTCCCACCTCTGTATCCAGAAATAATCAAATACATTAATCTTGCTTTAGAAACATATTTTTAGGAGAGTTCATAATCTTACTGTAGGCAACAGTGTTCCTGGACAGCCAAAATGTGATGCCTCAGTATGAAAGTATATTAATTCTTTGTGTTTTGTTTGGTTTGGTTTCGTTGTTTTGTTTTTGGAGAGGAGTCTCTATCACTGAAGCTGGAGTGCAGTGGCGCAATCTCAGCTCACTGAAACCTCTGCCTCCCGAGTTCAAGCAATTCTCCTGCTTCAGCCTCCCAAGTAGCTGCGACTACAGGCGCATGCCACCACATCCGGCTAATTTTTTGTATTTTTAGTAGAGATGGGGTTTCACCATTTTGGCCAGTCTGCTCTTAAACTCCTGACCTCAGGTGATCCACCCGCCTCGGCCTCCCAAAATGCTGGGATTACAGGCATGAGCCACCATGCCCAGTCTTTTATTTATTTAAATATAAAATGAAAGCTTTGGACCAAAAAATGTATTTGGCAATTTTTTTTCAGAATCACCAAATTTTGACAAAACATAAAAGAGTTCATTTTTCATCACACATCAACTTCTTAAACATTTCCTTTACTTGTTTGTATTGAAATTGAGTTCAACAGAACTCAGAGAGTAGAAGTGTGGTTCTGGGAGGTTAGAGGTATTGAGTTTTGCTTACACAAGCATATTAGAGGCAGAATTACATTGTATAGTTAATGAGTCAGGGGGTAAAAGTATGAAGGAAACAGGATTTTTTTTTCCTTTCCATTTTATTATTTATAGGAAACCCAGTACTTTGTCTATTAAAGACTGTCAAGGACCAACATATACGTCAGGCATTAACTTGATTTTCTTTAATCATAGGGGAAAAATGGCTTATTATGTTTTTATAAGGTTTTCAAAACTTACAGTTTTTTTCAAGAGTTCATTTCTCATTTGGTTCTTAATTATATACATATTAGCACATCACAGGAAAGAATTTAAAGAAATTAAATTAAGATAAATCATTCAATAATTTCCTGCAGTTTCTGTCAAGTGGTTTAAATTCTTATTTTCTTAACTAAAAGAGTAATTTGAGTGTAACCACATTCCTTAATAAAGCACATTTATATGATGTTTACAGTTTAGCAGTCCACACTTGCTTTCCAAATCATTCAAAATCCCCACATATCTCAACAATTTAAAAACTAGCTAAGAGAATTATTCTTCCTGAGGTTTCTGAACACTAACTACTATTAATAATAATAATTATAATAAATGAATGAACTAAGAATAATGTAAGTACATTTCAAAGCAGGAGAGAAAAGAGAAAAACTGGTGAGTTATTCTTATTATCATGCATTGAGTCAACAGACAATGTTGAAAGTGAATAAAGCAAAAGTATTATTTAAAGACAGAGAGGTTGTCACTAGAAGCATAAGAGTAAAAAACTGTTAAAATGGCTAATATGGGAGGCAAGACTGGAGTACTGAAACGAACTGGGCTAAAGTTGAAGTGAAAACGAGGATAATTTCTTTTCACTATAAGCCTTTATATACTGACTGATTTTTTTAAACTATGTATCTATATTTAAATTCTCATACTTTTATAAGTGTTACATATATGTATTTATATACACACATACACACACATATACATTATTTATATATATATATATATATATATATATATATATATATAATTAATCATTCAAAACTTTTACAAACATGAGGTATATCAGAAGATTGTGACACTGGGGGAAATCCCTCAGAAAGCTGGATGGAGCCAGATGGTGAATTCACAATGCATGACCAATAGCCTATTTCTGAACTTTGAATAAAATAAAAAGTTAATGAATGTAAAATAAGAAACTGCACACCCTTTCAGAGACTTCTTAACAAGAGTTTCTTTTTTTTTTTCTAGAAGATTTTGCAATAGTTAAAAAACCTCTCTGCCAGCTCATTAAATGGAAAGCCAGTATAACTCATTTGTTAGAGCTACACAGCATTAGAAATAGCTTCAGCAAGGGCACATTTTTTTGTTCAACACCATTGAACATTCTTTCTATTCTGAAGCAGTCATGGGTTGGTTAACTTCACATCAGCAAGTGTCCTTCAACTCTGGGGACAGCTTCCATAAAGCATTAACAACATTGTTTTCAGATAGAATATACATTATTTTATAATTGTTCCATTCTTTTTTTAAGACAGGATCTTACTTTGTTGCCAAGGCAAAAGTGGAGTGGCATGATCATGATTCCCTGCAGCCTGGACCTCCCACCTTAGCTTTCCATCTGCTACCACACCTAGCTTATTTTTTTTTATTTTTATTTTTGTAGAGACTCCACTTGAACTTGAGTTGAAGTGATCCTCCTGCCTCACACCCCCACAAGTTGCTGGGATTACAGAATTGAACCTGCCCGACCTATAATTATTCCATTCTTAAAGCACTAAATGTGTATTTTAAAAAAATAATTAGAGGAGAAATTTAATCCAGTTTTTATAGATAAGTAACGTGACAAGTGGAGAAAAATCTGGATTTTACGATTCATTTTAAAAGAGCGAATGTCATGAAAAATCATGAACCATATCAGATCAATGAAAACCAATAACGATTTAAAAAACTGGTGAATCCAATGAGTTCAAGACTCTTTTCTCAACAATGTATGAATGCATTTTCTTAATTCTATAAACAACTAAAGAAATGATTGAGAAAAAAACAAGTCAGGTATGAAATAAACTACGTAATGTATAAAACCATAAATACACAAAATGCACACAATCATCAGTCTTCTTTTCTGTTATGTTGAAGTTATTATGGGAAGCTTTTCAAAGTCTTTGAACAAACAAACCCTAGGGACTAATCTACCAACTTCCTCAATCTACTTCGGCATCTAATTTAGAAATCTATATAAGCATTCATGTAACTACCACACTAAGTGTTGAATGAAAACTTAACTTAGAATCAACTAAAGTAAAATCTCTATCCTCATTCTAGTCTGGACAATAACTCCCCATTTTTACTGACTGGTTTCCTACCACTTTTGATTTGTTTTTATGCCCATCTCTTTATTTACTTTTATGTCCTATGCCAACTGACGACCTTAGGAAGTTGAGGAAGGAAAAGAAGGCGGAAGGAGATGAGAGGCAGCTTTCCTTGGATGGTTATCTGGATGACATTTGACCATTTTTCAAAAGACTTTTTTTTCTTCTCTGGTTATTTTCTGTCTCCTATTTTTAATTTTCTTCTTGGCTACAGAAATTTTCCACTCATTATTATTTTATTAAGCTGTCTGAGGCTTTCTTACATTGAATCATATAAGAAAAAAAGGTTTCATACCCAGACAGATGTTTGGGAATAAAGAGATTCACATGACGGAACGATAAAGACATCAAGCAAGAAAACAGAAATATTAATACAAATAGCCCAGAAGAACTCTGATGGCTAAAATAGCTATTTTATCTCATGTTTTTACTTATGTGGTTCCTTTGTAAATAGGTATAATTCCAAATACGCACACCCTAGACTGGGCAGGAAATTGTTAAGGTTAGAAAGAAGAGTGGAGATAGAAGGGGATCACCTTCTAATAACACTTCATATGCTAAAACATAATAAACTATATTCCATATGAAGTCCCATACTCGTTGATTCCTATCTCCTTGTGTATCTCTATCATTATTATAAAATTCACTGCTATTAACACTGTTAGTAAAAAAAAAATTGTAAATTAGTAAATTTAATCACTTTTAGAAATGATTTCCTAGAAGAAAATTCCTACTAAAAGGAATGATTCTAATACATAATTATGAGTTTGCTAAGTATTTTTTAATGCTCTATTAAAGACTCATGAAAACTAAGTAAAGGGGCAAAGAAAAGAAGAAGAAACATTAATTTTAAAGGTGATATATCAAAATTATAACTAAAGGATCTGACAGTCCATTTGGTCTGAAAACCCAGATAATTCATTCAATTTCCTTCACTGGGCTAATGAATATATCATTTTACCTTAATATTTTTTGTTTTCACTTACATAAAATATTATTTGTCCTAATATGCTATATTAGTATTTCTCATTTCTTCTTACCAGCTCCAAAATCTATTTTCTGAAAAATAAGCAAATTAATTTGACCTACATTTTTTTTTAAGAAAATACTTCATGGAAACAGTCTTTTACAGAAGACAGTTTCCATGAACTTTAAATATTCTAGTAGGTTTGGAACCAGAAAAAATAATAATAAATTTTTTCATTATTTAGATACCACATGAATATATTAATACAAGAAAATCATAGGTTGATTCCTTAAATTTTTAAATTTAAGTTTGATAAAACATCTTCTGTAACAATTACTTACCAAAAATAGCTACCAAATTCTGTGTAACATGCCAGACTCTGAATTATAATTCTTAGAATGACTTTTGTATTGTGAATGCTAATTTAGAGAAAACCAAAAGAGGGATTTTTTTTCAGTATTATCACAAATCTAACAACTTCCTCATTTAGCCACAATGTATCTTTCACTGACTTTCAAATCTAATTCTGAGATATCACCCAGAGACCCTCAGTAATTTTCTCAGTGTTTTAAAGCTTTTTCCATCATTAACTTACTTAATACACATCATCCATATAGCAAAAGCAGTGGGAGGCAACTGTGAAAAACAAAGAAGGTAAAATTGAGATCATTCAACTTTAAATAAAATTATGAAAAAGACATGAAAGTTTCACTCTTCAACAAATTTTTGTCCCAAATTAGTATCATGTAGCATTTTAAAACATAAAAGTATAATATTAGAGCCACTATCACTCCCCAGTCCTTTCTCTTAGTGTTATTCCATTTTTTTTTTCTTAATTATAGTCCAAGAAACAGGGCCTAACTAAGGATCATGTGGAAATGATCTTTCACTATTAAATCCATGTGAATTTCTACTTAATAAAACCTCAAGAACTCTTTTTTACCCATTATTCTTGTAAAAGCTCACCTTTTTCTGTACTAAATCATTTTATATTGCTGACTTTCATTGTTATAATCTCTAGAATGTAGACTGCTACTCTTCATTCTGGCTTACCTTTCTTTCAAAGACATTGTCTCTGAATTTCTTATTGACTAGACAGAACATTTTTTAAACCTCAACCTAAGACCCCCTTGCCTTTGAATTAGTTACTATGCTCCCTGCTCCTATCTGACCCTACCTATCCTTTTCTCTCAGGCTGTACTTCAGGATACTGTTAAGATCTAGTTGAGTTTTTTCTTTTTAAGTTATGTAGGCTATCCTAAGCCATAGATCCTTTGTACTACAAATAGAACTGGTGCAGTTAATTGAAGGCTTCCTGCTGCTGTATATAGTCAGCTACTGAGGTAGTTTAAAATTTCAGTCAGTTCTTATAACATCCACCCAAAGGCAACTTTAATTTCCTCTGACACCCTTATGAGATTAGCTTTGATAATATGTTTTGGTGACACATTGACAAGAACTAGACGTTCCCACCTTTTGCATCTATTGTATTACAACTACTAGAGCTGGATCTTCAGATGTAGATACCAAGTAGTAATAAAGGCACAGTTGGCAGCTGAAATATCTACAACAATAGTTTCCACTTCTCATAAAATACCACCCCTTTAATATTTTACTATCTTAAACAGCAGTGTTTTCCTTGTGTATATATATTTTTCCACATATATGCATATATGTAATATATATACATATCTGTAATATATATGTGTATATATGTACATTTCTGTAATATATATGTGTGTGATAGATATATATCTAAATTACTAAGTTTTATTTCAAAATCTTCTACTTAAAATCTTTTACATAGGTAGTGGCCATTAATTTCTAATGGCTTACTTTTCAGGGTTTACAGTACGCTTCTTTTTGGCATTGGGGGTGGTCAGTGGGTGGATTTATGTATCAGTCTAATAGGAAGATGATTCAAGGCACAAGAATTCTTAAATAGTAACAACTTACAAATATTGCTATACAATTCCAACAAAACAGTATACATTAAAAAGCTCATGTGATAATCCATTATATAATAAACTATTTCAAAATTGCTTTGTGAAACTTTCCTATGAAGACTGCTGACTTCTTGAAGGAAATGATTATTTAGGTAACCCCTAAAACGTACTTAAAGTAATGACTAATCAAGTACAGAACATCTCATGAGTAGCAGGCAAAAAGACAAAATGGGAAGCCACAAGACATTATGTCTTTGGTGGTGAGAGAACGTAGACTGCTGTAGAGGCAAGACTAGCAGCAAGAACTTAGAGTCAAGTAAGCCAGAAATCGTATGCAGAAAATAAGTGAAACGTATAAAAACTAGGGACTATAATTTCTCAAAGTCAGGTAGAACCAAGGCCAAAGGATCTAAGTTTCAGGGAAGAGATATACAGCATCCTACTCTGTTCTGAAAGACTAGACTTAGTTTATAGGCAACAATCCCATACTTAAAGAGAGGTCCTATTTCATCAAGCCATTAATATATTCTATGTTTTGGTAGCATTTGTAATTTTAAATGACACAATAAAATATATATCAAAAACTAGGAAGCAGAAACATAAAAACAGTAGCTTTAAAAAAAGCAGAGAAATGCAGTTTATAAAAATATGGATTGAGCAAAACTGTTTAGAATAAACAATAATATCCATATGAACGGCAAGTAAGTATACTTTAATGAAAGAATTACATTTACTTTCAAAGTTAGTCAAACAGTAATTTTAAAGATTTATCTTGTATGATAACCAAGATCATGAAGAAATTTCAAGTAGAAAAGGACAAAAAAATACAGCCTTTGGTATTTTTAGATACTTTAAAATATTAAACCCAATTAGATTGTTTTCATTGGTTACTATTTTTTTTAAGTCTCCAATATTATTTGCTCTAGTGTTATATCTGGTCTCTATCCAAGTCATTAAATGTTTTCTCAGCTGTCAACACATCTGCTCCAAAATTAAATTGATCAAATAATTAGTAATTATTTTCCTGTAAGAGCAACTGAGGAAGCACATTATCGCATGGAAATCTATGAGGCTTTACTGATTCAGACTGATTTATTAAACTTTTTCTAGTTTGTAATGAATAACATACTAAAAATTAAATGCATTACTATCATTAAATCTTAAAGTGATTTTAGAGTCTTGTAAGATTTCTTGGGTAGTATATTAAAATAATTATACTACATTTAGAACAGTAGTGTTTTCCCTGTGTATACATATTTTTCTATACATACATATATCTGAATTATATACATATATACTCTACTAAGTTTTATTTCAAAATCTTCTACTGAAAATCCTTTACATAGGCTCTCCATCTATTCTTTAACTGAAGTGTTGGGGAGGTAATAACTGATGAGGCAGTGCTATATAATTCATATACATTCATTCCAATTAACTCTCAATCTCTCTGTATCTCCCAATCTCTAAAAGAGAGACACAGTTAAGAAAGAGAAAATATATATTCCTATCCTCTTAATCTTCCTTTGCCCCTAAATATAAACTTTATTTTCAATTTCAAATGTTATGCTATTGACGTTAGATTTAAATATCTTATAGCCACAACATATAATACATTGCTATCCTGAATCCAACTTTTGTACGTGTTGTATGATTGTCATTATGCGGACAAACTACTAGTAATAGCAGAGAGTGAGCCCCTCTGAACTACAGCTGACTGCAGGCCTCATCACAAAGTAGATGGCAGAAGCAATTTCACTCCCTTAAATGACAAAAAGCAATAATCCACATCTGAAGTTTCCAACTGAGTAGTAATTCTGAGTTTAAAATCCCTGCAATTCTTGATGGAGAGTATAGTTAGAGTCCTCTTAGAGTATTAATATACAAAATTATTAATGTTCAGTCTCTCCAAGAAGTATGGCAGTTAATTAGAGGAACTACTGTGCTCACATTCACTATATAGGTAAATATATGTATCTATGTAGATATCAGCATATGCCACGGCCCAATCTCTATATACCGTTCATACTTGAGTATCTATCCTGAGAAAAGCTAACCCAGCCAGTGAAGAAGGGCTTCCTTCTCCTCTATGTTTTCAAAGTGTAAGGTTTTCCCACTCTCAGTCTTGCTCTACACTTCAATGTCCACATCAGTCAACCTACCAAGCTCCACACTTACTCGGCCAGTCCAGGTGAGAAGCAAGACAAACAATAGGAAGAAGGGCAGAAGTAGGCGGAATGGTGGGGTCTACATTTGCATCTTTTCATCTGTCTTTTGCAAAATTCCTCATCTTAACAAGCCTTCTCCAATCCTTTGCTGAAAATCTTACCTTAATAAAAATTACCTACTCTAACTACTCTGTGTAATGATGCACCTTTCTACCCTAACTCATGAACCACCTTTCTCTGCCCTACCTTTTGCTCATCTGATAGCACCATTCCTAACCAACTACATAATTTAATTATTTACATGTAAAATTTATTATCAGTCTCCCAACACACACGTGTGTAAATGCTGTAGATTTCACATTCCACAAGGGCAAGTATAAAAGGTTGTTTTGTTCCGTCATCTATTTGGGCATGAAGACAATGAGGGGCACAAAAGAGACATTCAAAAAAATACTTACTGAATGAATAAATAATGGCATCACATCTACCCAGTTACAAATGCTGTAAATCTCAGACTCTTTCTGGATTTGTCCCTTTACCTTTTGCATGAATTCCCAATTTCTCTCTTTCTAGTCCTTCCAGTTCACTCTGATTATCCTCTCCCTATTCCCTGCTGGACACTTCTAGTTAACAGTTAATGGTTATGTGATAATTCCATAACCCATTTTAAGGACTGTTCCATTCTTTACACAGCTAAACCTACATTTCCAAGCAGTATTTCTGATCATGCTCTCTTCTTCTTAAAATCCTTTAGAGGTTCAGAGCCACTAGCTTTGCAAGGATTTAAAGGTCCTTAATCATCTGTCTCCTGCCTGGTTTACAGTTTCATCTCCGGCCATGGCAACACTATAGATCATGTCCTCTAACCACCTTCAAAAACACTGAACTTTCGTTCGTTTATTTCCTTTGAAAATCTTCCCAGGTCTTCTCAATCTTGCATAGTCTTGTTTTAGCACCTATTGCCTCATGTTTACTTTACCTTTTTCCTCCACTCTAGACAATGTGCTCTTGGAAGCAAGACACTACATCATTTACTTTGGCCTAAATACCGTGGATATCCACAAATGCTTGTTAAAGTTAATCAGTCTCTTTGAGCTCAGTTTCTTCACTTGTCAGATGATTTTACCACCTATGAAGAGGAGTCTTGGGAGAAACAAAAAATAAAACATTATACCTTCAAAACTCATAGCACATAATGTTCACTGAATATATTATTCCTTCTTAGGACCTATCATGGGCCCCATTTCAATTACCTCACCTAGAATGCCTAAATAAAAAATAGACAGGACAAGAAATAAGAGAGGCACGTTTGGTTTGTTTGTTGGTTGGATTTTTTTTTTTAAACCTCCCTGCATTTTTTTTATGTTAACAAATAAGCTTTATGATGTAGAAGCTAAGATACTTTGTCATGTCCAGTTACATGCATGAAAAACAATTGGACTGGAATTCATGATTAATTCTCAGGATCGAATTAATATGAGGCCAGACAGCTAGGGGTGAGCTCTTAGCATATTGCTAGGAAGTTCTGGCTCCTCAGAGTTTCCCAGCCTGTAGCTTTATCCCTGCAGTCCTCTCCATCCCTATCCTTTCTTTGTTAAAATGTCTATCCCCACATCTAAAGAGCACTTACTAATCAGATATCTTTTGGTTTAGTCTTTCAGTGTGTGTGGCTGTTAGCTCTGAATGGCCCTAAGTGTTTTTTTCTACTTCGCAGAGCCAACTTAGCCATTCACAGAGAAGCAATCTCTCTATAAATGAACAGATTTCCACACGTGGGCTGTAATATATGCATAACACATTTCTCGTGGTGTTAATTTTGGTCTAACATCCTCCTGATGGTCTTGATTACCTTGGAGACTTACATCCTGTCTTCTGTATATATGTAGTTGTTAGTCACTTCTACTAAGTTGTCTCACCACCATTTCTCAAGAATGATAACAGAAGACACAATATTTCAATAAGTGATTTTTCCTTTCAACAAATGTTCATTCAACCTCCTGTTTCTAGACGTCATACTAAGGCTTAGTCTAATCTAAACCTCATGTAAAATTCTAAAATGCTGTAAAGGTCCAGCTAACTTTGTAGTAAAATAACTGGAATCATTTCAGAATATTAATTGAATTTTTTAAAAAAAATACTAAGTAAAATGTAAATCTGAATATAGGTTTACTTTAAATTTATTATCATTTTTCTAAAAATTGGAAATCCTAGACTGTAGTTTATGGTTAGTCATATTATTGATATGGCTATAAGTCAAACATAATCTGAATTGAACATATCTTGAGAAAACAACAGCATACGAACAAACATGCTGAGACAGTATGGCAATAAATGCCATTTGGGATAGGATATTAATGGTGAAAAGTAATAGATGCAGTATTTTTTAATTGGGAGTATTAGAAGCTTTATCCATTTTGCTTATTTTATTCATGGTGTGCTAATCAAATAGATGGACGACTGGACACAAATTCTGTGTAAATGATCTATATTGTGACAAATCGCAAGGCATCTGGTTAAGTGAGATATCTCCCTTGGGAAATAAGACGAAACAAGAAGTGTTTTTGTTCTTAAAAATCTGTACCCTGGTAGATAGGATCCAACATAAAATTAAACATCTCATCTAACTTTTCCAAAGCCATGTTTCCAAAAGGAAATTACATTAAATTTGTCCATTCAAAATGCGAAAAGCAAGACATCCAAGAATGAGGTTTGTAGCAGAATGTAATTTTAAAGACATGATTTTTCTCCATTACTGGAGATATCAAACATTTTAAAAGCCTGTTCTTTCCTAATTGGATTCCAGATCATTATTTTTTTGGCCAAAAAAGAAAGGTTTTCTGCATTCTTAAAATAATTAGGCAAGATTTCAAATCAAATTATCCAATTTCAAAGCTCTATTTTTCTCTCTAAAATGCCTGTTAGAGGAGGACTGCCGATGACTAAGCTTTGTGTCATTCTCATGGCTTTATTAGGAGAATGTTCTAAGTCCTTCACTTTCTATGTAATCAGAACTATAATTTCTTCAGGTTATTTTAAGACCTAGCTATGGCTAAAGCAGGAAACTCAATTTTATTCTGAGCTCTAGACATGTCGACACAGCAGAGCAGGGCTCCAGCTTTCTGGGCTATCTTCTTTCATAAACCCTCTTGCCTGGTGTCAGACCAAGGCTGTAGGCTAGTTGTGCTTACTCGCTGGGTGTCAGGTAACTGCTTCCAAGACATTTAGGGTAGTAGGACTGTTATTTTGGAAAATATGTGTTGACATATTATTACTCTACAAATGAAGACCTTACTTGTCCAGAGAGCACCACTCTTCATTACATCAATTTGAAAATCATATTCAACAGAAGGGCAGTTGAGAAAACCCAGGTGCCACAAACATTTGATAAAAAAGCAGAACAGAAAGCTCATATGTCTACTTGGTTCATCATACTCCCTTAGAATTGTATAACATAATTAACCAACTCTATTTAAGCCTGCTGCTTGCCTTTAATTATTCTGAAAAATTTTCTGTGTTGCAAAGTGATATTAATAGTTAGTGACGTTTCTGCAAGTAACAGGTAACCCATTTCTTCTATAATTATGATATGTAACTAAGTAAAGAAAGAAGAATAGGACAGTATAATATAAAAAGTTAACTGCAAGAGGTGGTCTTCAGAATGAAAAGGAAAATATAGCATTATTACTTTAATATTTTGATGTATGTCAAGAAGGTTCTCACAGATATGTAAATTAATCTTATTCCTGAAGTAAACTTAATGCTTTTAAGTTAACATACTGATATAAAAATACTTTATTGCTTCACATTTGTGTATTATGGCTTTCACAAATTTCTTAAACTGTGATTTTCATTCTAGCATTTTTCTCTTTGGGTGAAAATACTTTTACTACTTTTCTACTGCTTCTACAACAATAAAATGATGGCAACAAGCATCATGAATCGATTAGTTGAGCTTATATGTACTGCATATAATTCAACATTCTTTTTGCATTCACTAATATATTGAGTTCATCCTTCTATATTAATATATTCAGACATTACTTAACTTTAATGATTTGTAATTCAGAATGTGAATTATGTATTGACTTATAGTTAGATTACCTTCAATTTTTCATGATTATAAATAAAACTGCTAATAAATGTCCCGGTACATAAATTGTTGTGCATTTGTGCAAGTATTTCTGTATAGGAGTTAAGTGGAATTACTAGATTGTTGGGTATGTAGAATTTGAATTTTTATAGTACTGCCAATTTATGCCACTCCAAAATTTCAACAGTGTGCTCTTCCATTAATATGTGACAACACTCTTTTCCTCCAAATCCCAATCAACACTAAGCATTATTTAGTCATTTATTTTTACCACCATAATGTTGACAAAAATGGCACTTCATTGATGTGTTAACCATGACAAAGTATCTTCTCCAACACTTATTGCCTACTTTTGGTTATTCCTCTGTAAATGTGTTATTCATAGCCTTTGATTATTTATCGACTGAGTTATTGGTATTTCTTTTTGATTTACAGTTTATATTTCTACTTTATAGATATTAACCTCTTGAGCACTTAATACATGGTAAATTTTTCTCTGTCATGTAATGAAAAATAGTGTCATAATTTGTCATTTAACTTGTTTCTGACTAAGAATACCAAGTCAACCACTATTCTTTTTTTTAACTTTCTCTAGATAGGATTACACTAACCTAAATCTTTCCTAGAATGAGTTGTGATGACATCACTCATAAGCTGATTAATATAAATCAAAATATTTTTCCAAGGCATAATATCAACACTGTATTTTTTGCTAGCATCATTTTCATATTGATCTATGAAGTAGGGTTTACAAACTAAACTTTAAGTTTATTCTATACAAAGTATTTATTAATCATTTCGAGCCCACAGCTATTTGCCAAACTAGTAAAATAGACACTGGGCTTCTGGACATAACGATTCAATTCCTACCACACTGTAGCTTCAAGGGGCAAATGATACATCTGATACATCTCACAGCTTCATACAACTGTTTGATTTCATACTGGAATAAGAGGATCTAGAAAATAAACATTTTGGATGTCTGAAGACTTCTCCTTGAAATACCAAAAAACAATTCCACTTTAATGTTTTAAGGTATACCTTCCAAAATGAGTTAGATACATCTCTGCTTTTAAAGATATCTATAACATGGAGGAGCCAGGGCTATTACTGGCCTATCAGTAACAGCACTGTGATACTGTGGTTCCCTCAGGGCCAGTTATATACAACAGTTAGCTTTACTGAGGGTGGGATAGCTTTTGTATTCGTTATTTCTCGATCTTTTCAATAATTGAGGGGAGGGGCAGGGTGGTTTTCTTCTTGCTTTTTATTGTGTGCTGTGGCTCTAGGTGAGTCTAAATCTAGTATCCTCCCCTCCTTGTAATCTGTGCCTTTTAATCTCTGGCTGAAAACCCAAATAATCAAATTTGTTATCACTCTTTCTAAAATTGATCACTTATATTTTCTTGGGACAAACTTCTTCAGTATTAAGACACAGAATTGACAGTCTCCCCCCAGAAATGCACATGTACACAAATATATTTGTTTGCAGACAATTTTCTTAGATTCAGGAACTGCCTAAAACTCATTCACAGATCCTTTGGGCTCTCCAAGTTTCTTTCTAAGTTACTTGAAACTTTTAATTTTGATTCATATAGAAGTAGTTCCCCAATAAGTGAGTCATTAATAGAAGTCAGTCTAGTTGGAGAAGATAAATACCAGTAAATCAACCACTATGGGAGACAGCAAATCAATAAATGCTGGAGTACGTGAAATAATAATAAATAACATACTCTTAAATGCTCAATTAAAACAAAATAAGTGAGTATTTGCTTATGGTGAAAATTTCTCAAAAATTTTATTTCAAATGAGAAAACAATAAAAAAAATGTATGTGTAAACTGTACAACTGTCTAAGTATGAGCATGTGAGTGAAAGAACTGGGAATAGAAAATGAGAGGGACCATTTGTATTTTTAAAACAAAAAATTGTACTTCAGCCAGAAAAGCTGTCATTCCAATTACTACTTCAGAAGTATAGTCAGGAGTTCCATAGCATGTGAAAGAAGATTCTTGTCTTCACAACCCTGTATCTCGTCAACTCTGCACGAAAAGCCCATTTTCTGCCCTGCTGTCACAATTCTGGCAGAAACAGAGGAGAATGGAAAAAAATAGGAGTCAAGGCCTTTTCTTTAATAAAGGCATCCTTGCTTAACTTGTACTCCTCTACCTGCAACATCCTGCTCTGAAAGATGGACAAATGTTCAAATCAGTGTCAAGATAAGAAATTTGATTGACAAGGGAATAACAAGGTTGGTATACGATGTGTAACAGATTACAGCTAATTCTTTAGAATGAATATATAGAAGAACTATGATAGCAGACGCACTAGACTCTAGAGTGTAAAAGAAGAGGAATGGAGACGAAGAAACAATGCAAGCAGACTTTGCATCTCACAAGCTGACCCTTTAGTTCATTCATTCCCAATCACTGTACTCAGTTCTTACCAGGTGTGAGGGACCATGCTTTACATGAAACTACAAGTAGAGAGTAGAAGGTAAATAAAACGTCCTCAGAACTCATTTTCATCATGCATTCTTTGAACTTTTATCATTCGTAAAAACAGAGTCAGGTGGAAAGCAGCAAATTGAGGTAGTCACAAAGATGGACTCTTAAAAGATATCAATTCCTGTAAGCATGTGGTGCCCTGCACTGCATAACCTTTCTGAATATGTTTGTGTTTAAACACCAGAAAGTAAATCTGTCAATGTGTGAGGTCATCAGTTTTGAGCCAAAAAATTTCTCTTGGACGAAATATTCATATTTATTTAAACATAAATTAGAAGTATAGAGAATGCTGGCTGCATTGTGGTGATGGTGGTTGTTGTTGCTGTTTCCAGAAAAAGAAGTCTAAAATCAGATGTCTTTTTAAATAATCTTTCTATATAATTTTTTACTACTATGCCAGATGTTTGATTTTTCAGCTTAGGCAGATCAGATGCTCAATGTATTACTATCTTTTCTTTTTCCTGAGACAAAATCTGACTTTGTCACCCAGGCTGGAGTGCAATGGTGTGATCTCGGCTCACTGCAACCTCCGCCTCCCAGGTTCAAGTGATTCTCCTGCCTCAGCCTCCCAAATAGCTGAGATTACAGGTGCACACCACCATGCCCAGCTAAGTTTTATACTTTTAGTAGAGATAGGGTTTCACCATGTTGACCAAGCTGGTCTCAAACTCCTGACCTCAGGGGATCCACCCGCCTCAGCCTCCCAAAGCGCCAGGATTAGAGGCGTGAGCCACCGGGCAAAGCCTAATGTATGTCTACCCAGAATCTGAATTTGACAAACATCAGAACATCTTCTGGGGTTCTCATGTAAAGAAGTGAGAGGAAAGTTTAGTTACACTTTCTCTATTTCTGTTCTTAGGTAAATAGGATATTGACTAGGGCAGTAAGGTGACACCCTCCTTTCTGGAAATCACAACTCTAATAACATCAGCTATCTAGAACATACCAAAGACTCAAGTGATTTGGGCCTTTTATTGTCCAAACTACATTTTGTATGGATACGAGCATAACTGAATATGTTTTAGCCAGAGGAAATCCTTCTTAAAGGTCTTTTAAATTTCACTTTATAAACCAGTGCAATAAGCCCAATCATCTGATATTTTATTCTCTAACTATACTGCACATAATAAATCAGGATGACACAATGTGGCCTTATTAGAAAGAGGCCTGCAGACAAAATGCAGAATATAAAATCACAGCTGCAAAGCCATTTTCATCTCAAGAAAACAGCACCCCAATTTTTTTTTTTGAGATGCAGTTTCACTCGTTGCCCAGGCTGGAGTACAATGGCGCGATCTCAGCTCACCACAACCTCCGCCTCCCAGCTTCAAATGATTCTCCTGCCACAGCCTCCCAAGTAGCTGGGATTGCAGGCATGTGCCACCATACCCAGCTAATTTGTTTTTTATTTTTTATTTTTAGTAGAGACAGGGTTTCTCCATGTTGGTCAGGCTGGTCTTGAACTCCCAACCTCAGATGATCCAACCACCGTGGCCTCCCAAAGCACTGGGATTACAGGCGTGAACCACTGCAGTCAGCCAAGCCCCCAAAATTTTAAGTGTCACTAAAGAACCTCCATATTTGAAATATGACATACTTAATATTCATAAAAATAATAATGTGTCCTTAGTGAAAGCATCATGTAGAAGGAAAAGAAGCTCTGCTTCTCTCTAAGCTTTAAAATTAAAAATTGGCTTTTAAAATATATTCTTTATATATCTTATGCTTAGAAAACCAAGGATAAAAAGCCTAGAACATTTAAAGTGCAAACACACATGTGCACTTGAAATATCAGCTGCTGTAAATGGATGATATTCAATTCATTCATTCATTCACTTATCCCATAAATATTCATTAAGCAATTATTATATGTCAACCAATCTTCTAAGTCTTAGGTTTGCTTATTTCAAACTCTATGTTTTAATTAACTCAGGAATTTTATTTTTATTTTATATCCATTTTCTTTAAATGTTAATGAATGTGTTCAGGAATGGAACCCATTTTGTTCTCCAAATTGCAACGCTCTTTGATCTCATCGACAAAATAGAAGACTGTTTACTGCCATTCTATTAACTGGCTACAAACCTTGGCCCAGGATGCTGTAGCCTGAAGGGTCCAATGTATCTAGAACTTTACCTCATGTTTTGGGAGCTGATACTTAGTCCTGGATTCCACATAATATGTCTAACGCTGTAGGAGTTAGAATCTTTGCAAACTGGCTTTCTCCAACTACCCAAGCAGCTAAAAAAAAATTTTCATTCTCAGAATACTGAATATTTGTGAATGACTGATGTGTTTTTGGCAACGAAGTGAATACTTCAGTGAGGCACACTATATTCAGCAATGAGATACACTTAACATATGAAAGAAAAATTTCCATGCATTACATTTCAAAAGATTGGAATGAGAAAGAAGGAAAAAATACTCTTGTTATCTTGATTGCAACATGTAGCTTTGGCATCATTTAAATATCACCCATAGTAGGTGTAAAACCCAATAAAATATGACTTTAGAACCAATAACCAATATAATCTCTCTTTCTGTTTTTAAATTTTAACCATATGACTATAAACTAGAGTTTAGAAAAAAGTTATGAATAAAAATTCCTAAGGACTAGTCCTTATCCCAAAATGCTAGTTTTACAAGAAAATTATTTTTATTGTTATCCTCATTATTATAATTAATTTTAGAGACAGGGTCTTGCTGTGTCATCCAGGCTACAGTGCAGTGGCACGATCATAGCTCACTTCAAACTCAAACTCCTGGACTCAGACAATCCTCCCACCTCAGCCTCTGGAGTAGCTAGGACTACAGGCACACACCACAACACCCAGATAATTATTTTTTATTTTTATTTTTGTAGAGATAGGGTCTTACTATGTTGCTCTGTATGATCTCAATATCCTGACCTCAAGCTATCCTCCCACCTTAGCCTTCCAAAGCACTGACATTTATAGGCATAAGCCACACTGCAAAGTCAAGAAAATTATTTTGATTAAAATAAACTGGGAAAAAAAGATAGCTGGAAATAATTCTTTACTGATTAAGCAGCTGACCTGTACCAATTAATTATATTAAGTGTTAATATTTAACTGAAATTTCTGCTTTTTTACAATCATTTCTGTTATTGTGCTAAACTGAAATTTCTGCTATATTTTAGCCCAAAATAAGTCCCAATTTTTAAAGGTATGATTTTAAACTGACATAGAATTGTAGTCACTGGGCAAAGAGAAGAAAAACATGAACACTAATGATAAAACTTTGTATTTCTGATAAACAAATAATAATCTTCATTACTAAAATGGAAATAAGTCGTTGTAAGAAATTTGTACATAGGCAAATTTTCCTGTATTTCTTTCTACTTCTATTAGAAGAATGACATAACTCTTGCTACAGAGATAAATATAATAGTTCAATTATAGTTGTAATAACATGCATTATATATATATATATATATATATATATATATATGCACACACACACACATACACACCAGAGAAAAAGAGAGGTTGATTTGGATTGCTCTGAGGTAACAAACTAAGCTAGGTAAGTCATAACAATTAGCGAATAGTTCTTTGTAAACAGGTCTATAACAGACCACAACACTATTGTGAAAAGGCAATACATTCTAAGTCAAAGTCAGACACAGCATAAGCTTCAAAATTAGAAATAAAGTTCAAGTAAACTAGAACTGAATGAGTTTCTAAAATCTGCAGGATTATAAACTAGCAGTATCTAACAAATTACTGGGGTTATTTGCCTACTAAATCAAAATTACTTTGCAGGTACAAAAAAGACATAGTCTTCTGATACGATGTTTTAAGGAATTAGAGTCAAATCTCTAACATTTTTAAAGATGGCAGGGACTCTAATGGTAATCTAGGCAATCCATCATGGCTTACAGATGCCAGAGAAGGCAGCTAGATTACTTATCTTCACACAGACAATGGCAGATTTGGTTAAACCTCCTGAAAATCCTCTCTGTTGTGTTAAAAGTGATGTGGCCACAGTGGCATTCATTCTGAAAACAGCCAAATACATAAATAATCTCAAGGGCCATTGCACTGGCTGTTTTCCCTGCCTGGAATTGCTGTCTTTTGATCTTTGTGTGGCTGGGCTCTTCTAGTCACTCAAGGATCAGTTTAAAAGTCACTCCTTCAGCTGGGTGTGGTGGCTCACACCTGTAAACCCAGCACTTTGGGAGAGAGAGGCGGGCAGATATCTGAGGTCAGGAGTTCAAGACCAGCCTGATCAACAGAGAGAAATCCCATCTCTACTAAAACTACAAAACTTAGCTGGGCATGCTGGTGCTTGCCTGTAATCCCTGCTACTCAGGAGGCTGAGGCAGGAAAACCTCTTGAACCTGGGAGGCCGAGGTTGCAGTGAGACGAGATTGTGCCATTGCACTCCAGCCTGGGCAACAAGAGTGAAACTTCATCTAAAAAAAATTCACTTCTTCATTGGTCTTTTAAAGTACACTATTCAGTGACTGATTTGGTGAAGCTTT
Source organism: Cacajao melanocephalus (assembly GCA_963573385.1). Classification (NCBI taxonomy): domain Eukaryota; kingdom Metazoa; phylum Chordata; class Mammalia; order Primates; family Pitheciidae; genus Cacajao; species Cacajao melanocephalus. The sequence continues at coordinate 167,409 of CAUYLG010059948.1, forward strand.
AGGATAGAGTTATCTACCTTTCCTGACTGAATTACCACCCCTCTATTTCACTCTATGGTACTCTTAGGTCTGAATCTTTTATTTGATATCAAGTTATCTTTTGAGAATTAAGCTAGACTAGCATTGTGTACTTCTCTCACCTAGTTTAGAACCACTTTACTAAAGTCCCTGCCATATCTTTACAAAATTCCTTCCTGTCCGTCTATACAATGCAAGATCCTACATGGCATTATACAATACATAGGCTTTGCAGAAATTTACATTGTAACCTGCATAACTGGATAACAACAGTATTACAATAACAGACATTTGAGTGGAAAATCATTTGGCTATGAGTTTAAAAACTGAATATATTAATTGTTCCCAAACTATTTAAAAGTTTGTCCTCTTTCCACCGATTTGTGATGCAAACTCTGTCATATACAAAGTTACTCATAATAACGCTGTATTCTATTCCTTGCCATTTATGTGAGCATGTCCCTGCCCAAATCAAATAATCATTATTAATACAGCTTTATATAACTTGACACCCAGCCTTCTTCTCTCCGTTTGTTGCTTTACAAAGCTGCCATTTGTGCACACTTACTCGTACATTTGAATTTTAGAATCAGTATGCTATGTTCCCTCACAGATCCTGTCAGGATTTTAACCAACATTGTACTGAAATATAATACATCTATAATGTATAAAAGAAATTTATAGAAGACTATGCATGAGGCAAGAAATTGAATGGTTAGTAGAGCTGAAGTGGAAATAAGATTTACTTCTTCTTATATATCACTTAGTATATCTGACATCATGCATCAAGTATCTTTTTTCAAAAACGCTGTTTTAAAAACAGAGATCTATAGGTTAATTTGAGAATAAATAACTTTTTAAAGATGTAGTCTTCCTATTCTTGAGCATAGCATCTTTCAAATCTGATTAAGTTTTCTTATATGTCCTTTAACAATTTTATTAATTCTTCCATAGAAGTTTAATTTGCCTTGTAAATGCTAGCACTATTACATTTTGCATTTGCTTTTTTTTATATATAAAACAATCCTTTCAACTTTTTATTTTGTACTGACCTTACACTGAGCAATATAAGTAAACTCTTCATCATTTCCATTATTTTATTTTCCTTTTAATTTCTAATACATCTTATTGAATGTTCATGTCTTGAAACATTGACTAGGACCTCCAAAGAGAGTTCCTGACATTAAAGAGAATGTGTTTTAATTTTATCATTAAAGTTTCAGATAGGGTGAAAGGGTTTTGGTTGATAACACTTAACTTGCCTCTTTTGTTTTTAGTCTACTAAGAGTTTTTATGCTGGAAGTATGCTAAATTTTACTGAATATTTTTCTACATCTAATGAGATGACATTTTTTTTTCTTTCTTTTTTTTGCTTAATTTGTTATTAACAAGACAACAGTCACTGATAGACTTTTTCCTTTTAACCAATCTTGCTTTCCTGGAATTATCTCTCCATAAAAGAAAACCCATATGGCTAATAACATATGAAAACCACTCAAATCCAACAGCTGTCAGGGAAATTCATAGAAGAAAGTAATTCTCTACCATTTTCATCTTTAAGTTTGGCAAAAATATCTACAGTCTGACAATATCCAATATTGGCAGGGATGTAGAGAAAATGGGTCTCACATATATGACTGGCAAAGCATAGATATAATCTCTGTTACATGTTGGTTGAGTGCCCAAGGAAGTTGACTGGGCAGTAGATAATCGAATAGAATAATGTTATCTCCCATGTCTATTAAACAATTGAATATATTGTCTTTTCTTTCATTTATTTATTTATGTATTTATTTGAGACAGAGTCTGACTCTGTTGCCCAGGCTGGAGTGTAGTGGAGTGATGTTGGTGCACTGAAGTCTTGACTTCCTGGCTCAAGCTGAGATCCTCCCACAACAGCCTCCCAAAGTGCTGGAATTAAAAGCATGAGCCACCGTACCTGGCAACTTAGTATGGTTTCTAGTTATCTAAGACTGAACTGAGATAGAAGTTTCTAGCATTAGAGTTATATCTATATTCAGATTTGAAACTATGTGCTGGAAAGAAAAACTTAAAGGTCAAGGATATGGAAGAATGGCCATTTAATTATTGGGATAATGAATAGTGAGAGACTAGGGGCACTAGGGGCATCAATTGAGGATCGTTTTTCTTCTTACACTATAAAAGTTAGGTTAAATTGACATTCAGATAATTTTTTTCTAACATTTTTATGTTCATCTTTAAGCAAACAAACGAATAATTCCAGTGAACTGGGTTTATAGCTCCAAAAATTAAAAGGCTCTGGAAAGTTTCTTGAACTAATTCTTATTTCTTGTTAATGCTTAATATAGGAATGGGGAACTTCTAATTCCAAATCAGACCAACTTTGATTTGTTTTATCTCAATAGGATTACGATACCAGTTAGAAACCTAGCTTGGGCCCACAATGATAAGAAAGCCTAATTGGCAGCCTTTGCAAATTCACTGAAAGGACACTGGCATACATTTGTTCACCATGGCCTACTACACTGTGTTCAACACCTATGCTGTAAACTTTGGTTTTATTACCTAACTCCTTTCTGGGTCCACACTTATATTATCAATGAACTCAATTAATTTTCTAAATCTTAATGTCCTTACGCTGTTTCAAGGATAAAATAGAGCAAAAAGACTACCCTGAAAGATTTACATCCTATTCCCTACACCATTCCTTTCCCACATACACATAAATATAATTTTTTCATTCTTCTCTTAGAAGAGTTGTATATAGAGATTGATTCACCCATTGCATCTGTACTTCCTTAATATCTCACTGTGTTAACTCCCTGTTCCAACATTTTACTTTAGATAATTTTTTAAATTACTGATACCCTTGGCATTTAGATTTTGATTATTAAATTGTTTATCAAAAAAATCATCTTTCCTTGCCTGCCTGTCAAATAATATAGCCAATTAAATAATACCTAAATAAATGCAGATGAGCTAGATAGCAATCCCAATGCTAAATTATTTCCAATTGATATTATTAACAAAAAAATCCACCATATTTTTGCCCTTTATCTAAGAAAACTGTCTCTACATAAAAATATGGCAGAGGGGAAAAATAGTATTAAAGGCAAAGTGGTATTTGAATAACATAAAAGTACACCTGTAATCATTTTCACAACTAAATTTATTCTTCTCTTGGATTAAAGAAAAAAGCATTTATATTCAAGTAGTCTTAAATTAGCTATTTCACATTTCACATTTTGAATGCAGACATATATCCCAGGAAATTTCTATTGGCATTCATTATTCATTGAAAAACCAAATCAAATAAGAATATTCCCAAATTCCCTTTGTTAAGAATAACCAAAGCATTTAAAGAGTCATATACACATTGTCAAAGCATTGGAGGTCATTCCTGCTTACATGCTGTAATGAATGGTTTTAATTTTGGGGTGAAAGGCTCTAACACCCCAAAAGTGTCTACGTTTTTCAAATCTACAAAGAAACTGAGGAGTAATTTTCTTCATAAAAGAAGAAATCATTTTTTAAAAATACCAAATGTATAAAAACCCACTGTACAATAACACTGTACTCTTTAATCACTCATTCATTCATCTAAAAATAATCTCAGGGATCAATTATATGCTAGGTACTGTAGGGAATAAAAATAGAAGTAAAACATGATGCTTTTCCTCTTGGAGCTTATAATATAACTAATTGGGGGGATGGGGACACACATACATAAATAGTCACCGTGTAAAACAAAAAATTGAAATGTTCCAAAGAGAGTAATAAAAGGACTATCAGGATAGAGAGAGAAGGGAGAAAGAGAGAAAAAACACATGTAATTTGGAAAGTATTACTATTACAGAGGTGAGGGGAAATCAGTGATGGTGTCAAACATTGGGTAACATTTGAATTGGGCTTCGTAAAGGAATTTTCCCCAGTGACGGCCAGTTGGAATACAGCATTAGGGTATCTCAGAAGAAGGAAATACCTGTTAATTATTACATATAAGACATCAACAATAACAGTAACAGATAAGAAGCCTAGTTTTAAAAATACAGCTTTCAAGTACTCAATAAATATTGATTGAATGAGGCAATCACTGGGGGGAAATTATTTTTCTCAAGCTACACTATGAATCCACAAAGCATGTTGGCCAGGAGTTTGGCTCAGTCTCAGTCTTCTCAAGGCTAGAGAAAAGCGTAGCTGAGTCTTCCGGTTCCCCCACCTACCCACTGATAAAGGCTTCCCCACCCCTTCCACAAGGCACAAGTAAGTAGAGATTAAAATAGCTCCAGAATACTTCCTGCTCTATTCTAACTGTGCTTTGACTTAGACCAATTGGAATGTTTAGGGAAAACCCCATGAGGCAGCAAGCATGTGAGATAATGTGTCAGTCCCTCAAAAATGTTTGTCCAGACTACTCTGTGTATCCACTGCTGTTCCCTATTCACAAAAAAATAAAGTGTGGGGAAAATAGCTCTTAGCTGTTTCTCCCTTTTTAAAAAATAGATCTGTCACCTTCATGAAATACTTCCTTATACAACGATTTTTTTTTTGTAACAATATGTCACAAAGCTAGCCAGTTGCTAACCCAACAAAGACTATGTATGCTAAACATTTTATTTGGAAGTTAGGATTTTCCAGCTGCCTAATGAAGGTGCGATTTGACCCATGATTTACCTGAATTAAATATCTGGCATGTTGTAGGTACACAATAAATGTCTGTGTAATGAATACTGTATTTTATACCCCTTTAAAAAGTGTGCAATATTGTGTTGATGAGGAAATGTTCTAAGACTTCTAACTTCAGCTAGAGAAGATATTCTGCTCCCCTTCTTTTGGGTTTCTGAGAAAGAGAAACTGTTTGCTTCACTAAACTACTAGAAGTGACTCACACTGCTTGGGTAAGAAGTTTAAGCACAACTGACAGTAGAGTTGAGATGAGGGACAAGGATGAACCTTAGGAACAAGGAAAGGCAAGTTCTAAAAAAGCCTTCACTTCAAGTCAATAATATGAATACAAGAGAGAGGCACCTGATTCATGATCTCTATGAAAAACAGAGAAAATCATGGCTAACAGCCTTTCTCTGGTTCCCTTACCTACCTAACACTCAAGGCTTCCCCATCCTTTCCACGAAGCAGAAGTAACAATATTGAAATAGATCCAGAACCACTCCTCCCCTATTCTAACTGTGCTTCTGTTCTACTTGACTTAGACCAAATTAAATGTTGAAGGAAAATTTACTTTTTTTTTGGAAAGATACCCTTTACAGCTTAGCATACTCAAAAGGCTCCACTTAACTACCTAGTTTATACTGCCTCTGCTACCATCAGTCACTTTCTATCCCACTGTCTTACTTTATTTCACCTTAGTACTAATTCCTATCTCAAGTAGCCTTAACAATCCATCTATGATTCCACTGAATCAACCATGTATCTCCTTGTTTTGTTTCACAGATGTATCCTCTGTGTCTAGAATAATACCTGTTATGTTGGTTGGTTCTTAAATATTTTTGGGTGAAAAAATGAACAGATGAACGATGCTTTCACCTCACTTACCAAAGCTTCAAACAATTTCACCTCCCAAAACCTTGAACCTGCTCATTAAGAGTGGTCAGGATGCAACAAGTTATGTTGTTCCTTCAAATTGCTTCCACTTCTACTCTCTAAATGTATTTTCGTCTTGACTTCTTTTAAGATATACTTCAATTACTGTGTTTCCTATTTTTGTCTTTAATTTTAGAAATTCCTAATGGTCAGCAAATGCCTTATAGCAAGCAAAAACGCAAAACATATTTACCTTTTAAAAACATAATATGGTGTTTCTGTAAATAACATTATTCAGTATATAGTTAATGATAAAATTATGAATATTCTGAAGAACTTTATAAGTTATCCACTCTACAGCATTTGGCAAATGCATAACATAAAATGCACTAACATCCATTTTAACATTTTTATCATTTAGGAACAATGAGTTAATAGTCAAGAAATATAAAATGCAACTATAACATTAAAACACAATTCTAATTTTAGAGCAAAGTATCAATTGCTAAGGTTTGAATTAAGCACACAATTAAAGTAAACTGAGAGAACATTTCTCAAATGTAAAAGTGCATATTTTACTGTATATGTGACTTGCTGGGAACATCAAGAGGTAGTAATACCCAAACAACAAGCAGAGGCTTACACTTCCTTTTCTCATGTGCTGAGAATTTTATCTCATCTGTTTAAATCAGTAACTTACATTAGCGCATCATGACGATATCTTTTATAGCTATATTTTATATACTGTGGTAATAAAGCTAGGAACATGGGTGTTATTTATTATTAAAATCCATTCATGATGTATATTTGCCTTTTTCCCATAACTTACGGTTAAACTGTATATTTATTTTGCTTGTAATAGTCAATTGTTTCTCATAAACCAACTCGTAAACCCAAGCTTCACAGGATTTTAAAAAAAACTCTAAATCTATTGGAGAAATTGAATAGAATTTAGATTTCTTAGTTTTTAGAAAGTGATATATATATATATACACTTTTAATAACAGAATCATTCTTATAAAGTGAAAAAAGAAAACAGTATCTGTGTGTAATGCCATATTCACTGGAAGGGTCAACAGCCCCAAGGAGCTCTGTTTGTGAGCGATATTAACACCAAACGGAGAGCTTAGCAATGTCTGTTTCTAAAAATATACCCTGTGTGTCTCTTGTTGTCATCATCAACCAGAGTCCTGTGTGCTCTGAGACAGCATCAAGGCCGCCTCTTTGCCTTTCCATAAGCATTATACGTTATTACCCAAATCTCTCCCTTTTCTCTCAAGGTGGCAGAGATAAAAAGAATGCTGCAATCACCCTAAGCACACATTTAAACATTATTGCCCGTTAAGCAGACAGTTATCATGTTATTTTGGCAGCAGGAAGGAATCTGTGGTTTCACTTGAATGTTATTCCTCTTTATTTAAACTACTAGAAATAACCCAAAAATGACAGAATGCTCTTTCTATAAATAATCATTCCAGTGTAGAGTTATATTAGGAGGTAACTCATATGGCATGATAACGCCTAACAAGCTAATCTTAGACCTGCGATGCCGTAAGATAGAAATACCGAGGCTAAGAATAACTGACCCAAAGGAGTCAGCCAGCTAAACAGAGGCACAGACATGTGGACATCTGCAGGTTTTAATGCATTTAATGATCTTCTGAAAGCTTATTTCCCCCAAGAAGGCAATAAATTATGTCAATCATTAACGTGATAATCAATAATACTTTTACAGTGTATTGATTCCTGAAGATGGCTCAAGATTCTCATAGCAAATAAGATTATAAAAATGACATGATGGAAAGCAAAGGGTGGGCTCTTGCATAACTGGATTAGTGGTAATAAGTGAATTTTATGCTAAAGCCACCTATAAAACATACAATATTCTTCCAAAAAAGTCAAACGTAACTCAAAGTAAAATGTAGTATCATGATAGTACATATAAACACTGCCATTCAGTTTTCACCAAAAATGTCCAAACTGGACCCAAATTGGACAGATATGTATTCAAAATAAGTAGAAACTGAATTTTGTTAGCTAGATCTTTATTTGGCTAGAGAATTTCCCATTGCAGTTGAAATTAGGATTTGAGTGGTGATAATATAGACTTTATTAATCTTACATTTCTAGGTAAAGACCAAGGTGAACATAATTCAAATCTTTTGGTCAAAATAAGTGAACCTCATAGTGCTAACATTTCAAAAAAATTACTTTCTCCTGCCAAAATACACTGATAATAATTTGCTATTTTGAAGTAGGGCTAACTTTACCCTCAGGATCTGTGTATCATGAACACTGGGAAACAGACGCCAAATGCATTGGGAATGCTGCTTCTGTCCAGAGCATCTGCTCCAAGGAAAAGACCACTCTCAGAGAAGCTTGGTTTCCTTAAGCTCCTCTCAGCCCTGGATAGAGCTAACTTCCTCGAATTTAATTATCTAGCACTGAGAATGTGAAGTAAGGATCTTCCAGTAAGACTTTCAACATAGTTGCCTATTTGTGCCTTAAACCTCCCAGGATTAACAAGTGTGCCTAGATATTTGTTTATAAATATATAAATGTATCCACATATTTTAGTACCAAGCAGATCTGAATAAAATTATCCTATGCTAAATATTTTTTTGAGTAAAAGTGGCAGGATTTTAAACATGACCCTGCCATTTCCTACCTACAGTAATCATCAGTACATATCTTACCTCTCTGAATGTATTTCCTCAACTGTAAAATACTAATACTGCTGCAACAACTACCGCCTCATTAAACTGTGGTGAGTATTAAATGATAAAGTGATACACATAGAAACTTTTGAAACATTAGCCATTGTGTCAATAACAAGAAAAACGACGTAAAAATTTTTGAAAAAATATGCTTAGAATCATTGATCTCTAAAATTGGAACTAAGCTGGGAGCGGTGGCTCATGCCTTTAATACTAGCACTTTGGAAGGCCAAGGCGGGCAGATCACTTGAGGTCAAGAGTTCAAGACCAGCCTGGCCAATATGGTGAAACCCCATCTCTACTAAAAATACAAAAATTAGCCAGGCATGGTGGCAAGTGCCTGTAATCCCAGCTACTTGGGAAGCTTAGGGAGGAGAATCGCTTGAATCGGGAGGTGGAGGTTAAAGTGAGCCAAGATCACACCACTGCACTCCAGCCTGGATGACAGAGTGAGACTCTGTCTCAAAAAACAAAACAAAATAAAATAAAGTAAAATTAGAACTAAATAACTATAAGATCAAAGTGGAGTATGACAGAAAGAAAATACAAATGGGTGGGGATAACTTTCTAACTTAAAATGAATAATTCCTAATAAAAAATCATGTACTTAAAATATCCCTTTGAATTTTGATTTTGAGCAAATTTCAAAAACATCATCAAGAATAAAGTTAATACAGTGCTTAACTCACCAAGAGCTTTTTCTCATTCACCCTACATGGAGTTCCCTGAAAACTTTCTGAGTAAACATGTTTTTACTAAATCAAGAACTCCCAAACTGTGATGTTATTTAATGAAAACTCAATGAAATTTTCTTATTGTTTGTTTTCTGGATTTTGAAGGGTTTATTTTGTTTTTAATATCTTGTTTCAAATTCTGAAACAACTTCATGACATTCTCATTTGAACCCAGTTTGGAAATGTCATGCCCTAGACATTCACCAGAATGTACCTCAAGCAAATTGAAAATAACATCCACATGGCTGCAACTGGGTCAATAATGAATATACATTATGAATTTAAAAGTTTCTGATACAAGTGGTGAACCATAAGGAGAAGCAGGAAAATAAAGTCGTGGGTATTTCCAACCTTATCAGCATGCAAAAAGTTTAATCATAAGTAAATGACTAGTTACACTCTGTGGTTTGGTAAATTTCTTTCTTCCTTAAAAGTGGTTTTCAATGGATTTAATTATTGGGTATTTAAGAAACACTATGCACAAAAAGCCCATCACTGATTTTACTGTGGAAAAGTTAACATTATGATAATGAATGGAAAATATATTCGTATAAAAACATAAGAATTACTTATTCTTTCATTCTTGAATCATAGCAACTTAGAGTAAACCTAAACAGAATGTTCTCTGATAACACTTGAAAGTGTAGGTCATCTAGTGTTGTGCAAAATGTTGTGTAAATTAAATTTGTTTTGTGCAACTGACTTAGTTGAAGAAGAATGGAACTAGGAACACAAGGCATTTCCTCTTTATTTGCTTCTTTTTTGCCCACTTACTGGGAAAAGAAAAGGGGAAAACTGCCAACAGGAAGGACACCACACATCCCAAGCTAACCACTCACTTCAACTTCCTTGCAAAAACAGGGTGGACCATGGCACTGCCACACTGATTTGAAGCGCACGCCAACATATTTCTGAATTTCTTCTTAAAAGCTTCTTTTCTAAAGTCATTTTCATGGGCTTTTATTTCAATTAAATTACTATCAAAGCATTCAAATTAAGAAAAAAATGTTAAAATGTAGTTATCATTCCATGTTGTAAAAATTGTTCATTATTCTTAAAATGTAATACTGATGACAAACTCCTGGCAAAGATACTGCATTTTGAGTATTTTAAAGATAATCCTCCTGTCATATATTAAAAACAATTCATATATTATTATATTTCTCCAAAATTTTTTATGTGCCTCCTTTAAGGCAACATTAAAAGAATATTGTATTCAAGTTTATAATAAATGCTTGTAAGGCATGAGGCCACAATGTTGACTCTCCTCCCTTCAGAAAATATGATTAATAGCCTAGAGAGATCCAGCTTCTTCCACAATTACTTCAGTCTCTTTACTGGGGAGCTTCTTCTAACAACAGACAGTACTAAGAAAGGCAATCTATTCAACATTAATAAAAAATTTATATTCAATACTAGTAAAAAATACTTATATTAGTATTTAAACAGATATATTATCTTCACGAAAAGAAAGTCAACACCCATAGTTCAATTGAAAGGGAAATTACAAACATAGTCCATTTACTTTACTGTATTTGTGGAAACTGAAAAGTAAATAAAATTGCAAAGAAGAAACTTCTAATCATCAATATACACACTGTAGTAAATACCACTGGTGCCTAGCTAACTATTGTTCCTGCTTCTTTGTTCTTCCCAATAGGAACGAGCAGGTTTAGGTATCCCACTTCCACAGCTCAGTCATGGGCCCCACACTCTTCTCAAAAACAAGTTAAAGAATAGGCAGGTGATGCTGTTCTGGCCAATATATTATAAAAGATGATTTGCTGGAGAAGTTCTGGGTAAGAGTGCTTTCCTTTAAAAGAGATGCCAAGAAGGCAAAGTTTCCCTTCTTTGTCTCTGGAATTTGCCGTGCATAAATATACATGATGCCTGGAACTGGTACAAATCTGTTTGTGACCACTGGAGGATCCAACCTTAGGATCACACCAACCAAGGCTAAGTAAGACCAGCAGAGTGGAACTATATGAAGGATCTGAAGGCTGCTGCCATTATTGACCACCTGGTGCTGCCTAACCACCCAACTATTTCATTACATGGCCTGCTCGTCTGTCATTCTGACTACAGTCTTCTTTTACTTGCAGGAGAAAACAAACTAACTAACATACCTGCTACTTACAAGTAATCACTGTTAGTGTTTTGGCATAGTAGCTTTGTGTGGGAGTGTGTAGGAAACACTTCTCATAGGATACATACTTATTATAAAAATTCATACACTGCAAAGAGGTACGATGCTAAAAGAAAAGACCCCTCCTCTTCACCGAACACAGTACCGCATCTTTCCTGATTTCTTCCTATCTTTATATGAATTCTTCAGGAGATAGATGGATAGATTTTAAAAATCACAAAAATAAGAACATATCACCGATGTTATTTTTATTTTTAAAAACTGAAATTAACTGAATTTAAATTTAAATTTAACTGAATTTAGCAGATTTAAAACTGCAGTTGAAGGAACTATAAATGAACTAAATACTTCCTTAACATAAGAGATACTATTTCCAAGAAGACCTCCCTAAGGTTAAATAATCTATTTTTAAAAATCAGTGCTTTGAATCTTTTTTTTAAGTATGTGTTTCTATTTTAAGCAGCAGGGACTTTTTCTGTCCCTGCTCAGAAAAAGAAGGATATTAGCATTTCTCATATCCTTCCATCTCACCTCCAACACCTCACACTGGTCAGCTTTATTAATATTTTTACATTGCCCCACTTTATAATATCTGCTTTCTGCCCTATAAACACAATAGTTGTTTAAACACATTCAGTGCTCCCTCATTACTTTAATAGTGTTTTCTCTACTTCTCAATTTAGTTTTTTGTTTAAGTTCATCTCTTCATTGTGTGGCTTTCACCGTCAAGCTGTCTCTTTCATGTTTGAGAATTTCTACCTTGTCTATTTTTTTTTAATTTTAATAACATTTGGTTAAGTGTCACATTGAGTTGCACTTTTTGTAGAACTTTTGAGACTTTTTTCTTCATTATCTTTAGATATTGTTTGCAGCATACATATGACAAGCCTTCTGAATCTCTTCTTCCATAGGCTCCACTGTACCTACCAGAACTCCTGGGGAATTATTTACCATTTACCATTTGCTAGCCCAATCAGGATATGACTCTGCCGAGCATTTGCATCCAGTTTTCCAAAAGATGGAGAGGTCTTTCAATGTGCAAATTAATTTTTTTCTTTTTCAGTGAATTACTTTTCTTCATTTTGCAAAATTACCTTCTGTTTCATTGTTTTGGAATATCAACTTCTGGGACACAAATAATCTTCTTGTTAGATTATCTTTGTCTTTAAAATTTACAGACTTCTCTCTAATTGCATTAACCCATTTTCCTTTTTCATTCCCTCCGAGTTTTTCAAAACTTTTATCTTTAGGTGTAAAGATTTTCACCTGAGTCTATTCTATTTTCTTCTATTTCTAATGAATTTTTTTTTCTATAATCATTATGATTTTCCATTTTTAATTCATTTCCTGGGATCTAGATCTCCTTTCTCATTTCATTCTCTTATCATTTAACCTTTGAGATTTTCTTTTATAAAATTTATGTTTTTATTAAGGTTCTCTATTTGTGGGAAGCAATACTTAGACATCTAATTCCATGGGTTCAATGAGTTGATGTTTCTCCTTTGTAGAAGCTCTGAGGTTAGTTGGTGAGACGTACATCATTCCAAAGAGCTACGGATCGATCATTCTCCCAGTTTAGTGTGCTGCTCTGAAGTTTTCATTTCTACTATTTCTCAGTCACAAGAGAAAACAAGAACAACCCTAAAAGGTGAGGATTCAGTTTGCTTTTCTCCTGATTTGGGAATGTTAGTGAGAATTCTCAGGAACTGGTCAACTTGCCAGTAAAATTCTAAGACAGCCCAGGAGACAGGTCTCTCTGTTATGATCAAAGAACCTCCGCTTCCATTTTTTTATCTTGGTTCACAGACTCTGAGGTATATTGCATTCGGTTCTATCATTTTCTTTACTCAGATACTATTTAACATATTGGGTGGCAGGGGTGCAAGGGGTGTTTGTTGGCTGACATGCTACTTTGAGCTCACTTCATTATTTATCAGTAGTAAGAAATTATGAAGTACATTTTTAAAATCTCTCATCTCCAAAATCAAATCATCATTTAGAGTATTTTTTGAATGCAGAATTTGGATTTATTTTCATCTCCTAAGGGGTTTTATTGGATTTTCCTACTTAACGGACATTCAATAATTATGCCTCCTGTGTCATCCTTAGAAATATAAAATACTCATTCTTGTCCTCATTCTCAATGAGCCTATTTGTAACTATATTTCTGATTGATACCTATCAACTCTTTCAATTGATAACAGACTTGCAAGTGAAGATAACCTGAGTTAGAGAATGGCAAAACAGTAATTATGGGGAATACCAGAAGTGATTCTTGACATGACAGGAACATTTTACAGACTTAACATTTTCATAATTAGATCCTGCTTTTCAAGTAGACATAAGCGACGTGACTACTGAATCTAAAATGTTTCCTTCCCCTCAACACCACATACCAAGGAACAAAAGGATTCAAAATGGGTGAAGACATATAAAATAATTTTAGGATTTTGATTTAAATGTTTTTCTTTTATACTCTAAAATAAGAATACATGGCCAAAATAGGAGCTTTCCTTATTGTAAATATAGCTTACATTACTTCTGTACAAACTCTAGGAAATTCCTTTGTAATAATTGTTCCAATATTGTCTGGACAGCTCTGCCACCCAACATGTTAAATAAGATGCCTGGCAACGGGAGAACACCCCTAATCCTGCCAGCTCCTGTGGAGTGACCTGAGTCAATATTTGCACATGCTTCGGTTTCTGCCACAGTTATCACTTATACTGGCCCACACAAGCCACAAAAGTAGGGATGTATTTGGCATAATGTGTCACTCATACTGAATTCTAAGATCTAATATTATAGAACTTTAAACTAAAATACATTAGTACGATATTATAGAATCTGGTTCTACCGAAGATGGTTAGCCTGGCTGAGTCAGCATCAGAAAAACACAGAACCATAAAAAACACTTGTATTCCAATAGTATATAAAGAGTTCTGAACAAAAACCATCTATATTAGTACATAATATCCAATATAACTAGAACAACAAATGGGAACTCTAAAGCAATTGCTAAGGAAATTACACAGAAGAACGAATGTTTTAAAAAATAATTTCAAGAAATCTGCCATTGGGGTTCACTGTTCAGTCACATACTGTACAACTTCTTTGCCTTTATTACATAATGAGACATTTCACAGAACACACACACACACACACACACACACATCACTCTGACCTATAGTAATAATCTGCATAAGGAAAAATCTTAACTCTTACCAGACCAAGATAAAAAGAGAAATCGTTGATTTATAAGATAACTAAAGAAAACTGATTATCAAAACAAACAATCATTTCCCCACATGTGACCTACAATGTAACTTATTTGACTTGTTCAGCAAGACAGAACATGGCATTGAAAAGCCAGGATCCTAGGTTCATTCACTAAAAACAACAATAATAATAATGAGTATACCTTTTAAAGACATATTGACACATTTGAACCTCACAAGAATACTAAGAGACAACAGAAGGACATCATTATTCTTCAGTTTGAAGACAAGTAAAAAATCGGTACACAACTGGCTAGCAGTGGAGCTCATGCTAGAGTACAGAGCGTGCGTCTGACTCCTAGAACAGTGCTCTCTCCACTCCTCTTCACTGCTGCCAGGCATCCTTTCTCTCTTTCAAATCCAAAGACTCTCTCTACCTCTAAGCCTGTGAATCATATCCAGACCACTAGTCCTAAAGGGAGCTAAACAAGATTTGTAGCTAAATTAAGACAAACACACCCCTAATTTAATTGTTAACTCAAAGGACAAACCCTACTGATAGTGGTTCACCACCATCACCATCCATTTCCTAGCCCTACAGCAGTGGATCTCAGTTTACTGAAGGTTAAAATAGGTAGAGTGATTTTAAAAACCTCAATGCCCACGCTGTCCCCCACACCAATTAAATCAGATATTCTGGGAGTGAAATCTAGGTATCATATTTTCTAAAGTGCTACTAGTGAGTCCACCTTTGAGAACCAGTGCCTCACAGGAAATATAAAGACTAGGTAAATTAAATTTAAGAACATATATGAAATATATGCCATGGAAGGAAGAATGCAATTGTTTTTATGCTTCATGTTTCAAAAATAAATAGAACTTAATGATTATGTGTTTACAGCAGACAAGTTTGGGAGCTGATGTTAAGCTATATCCCTTTCATTTAATAGCTGGTGCTTAAATGTTGCTTCTTGTAGAACTGGCAAAAGCATGGACAGCCTGAAGCACTTCCCTGTCTGAAAATCTTGTTGCTTTGTATACAAACCACTGAATACTAGGAAAATGACAATCTCTACTGAAGTAGGTGTAAAGTTGTGTGTGATTATCAAAGATGCGGAGAAAAAAAATCCAAAGCTTGCAAACACCTGTAGCCAGCCTCAGAGTCAGCAGACACTTGCTACTTGGAAGGCATGTATGTTTCTACCATATGAAAGAAATACCAAACTTGAAACACTGATTTGAGGACTAAAAGGATAAAGCATAGTACTGATAAAACAGTTATTTTCAAAGAGTTCATCCATATTTTAAAAATAAAATGCCAAGTTGAATGACCAGTCCCATTAGAGACACACCTGCTAAACCCTCCCGGAGACCTTGTCAGCTTTGCAGCTACAAGAATAAATGGTACTGAAATTCTGGTAGGTTTGCTTTTGTTAAGCAGGCACTACTCATTAACATAATTCCTGTCACTTAAGTGTATAAATACCAAATTGTGCAAAATTGATATTTTATTGTGATTCCATGAGAAGACTGGGTCAACAGAAGCGTTGATCTTAAAAACATCATAACTAACCAAGGTTTAAAGAAAACTAGCTTTAAACATGGATCCCCATATGGGAAGGTGTATTAACACCAAAACAGACATCATGCCAACCTGTGGAGTATTTCTTTCACACCTAGCTCTACAAAGTAAACACTGCTTTATATGGCGTTCTTATCATGGAAATCTAGGCGGTGATCTATAATTATGATTAAGCCCACATGGGAAGTGGGATCTAAGTGAGAACTTTAAGCCAATTTTAGGTTGAAACATTCAGAAGGGAACAGAAACAAAGAGTTCCCAAAGCTTTAGGAAATAGCCATAGGAAATAAATATGAAAGGCAATTATTACAAGTAAGTGATACTGCCTGGAGAGTATATACATTTAGTAAGTATAAATCGACAAGGCCGACAAGCTCCATCTCCCACCAGCTCATCTCCTGGAGAAACTAGAAATTAGAATCTATTCCTATTATCCTTTAAAATGCTGCACCTGCTTTTAACACATTTACATGTGTGTTATGCCATCGCATCTGCCTGACAATGCTAGACTTCCCACATATTTCTGAAGAAAATTAAAATAAGCATCTGCTAATAACAATTTTATTTCGTCCTAAACAGTTTCATTTGGGGCTGTTGAGAAAAAGGCACATAATGGAAAAAAGAAAACTACCTTTATAACTCTGTAGCAAACACATTTTAAAAGGTAGTCTATAAATAGATATGCTTCTGTAGGCACACAGTAAATACAAAATCATCAGGCTAGTCGGGGCTAAAACAGAAGCCCCAATATGAACTTACCTGATTTTTAAAGTCCTATTAGAATAGGCTTACAATCAGTACAGATCTCCTTTTTCTAGTGGCATAGTAAAGGTGAAAACACCTCCAACTACATTTTACTTATCTCAGTCTCATCTTTCATCAGAAGCAATAGTTTGCAATTTCATTCAGAAGCTGCTGTCCCTAAGCAGACAGAATATGCACAGAAACAGTAATGGAAGGGATCTAAGTTAAACCCTACAGACGCACCAAGAAAATAGCAACATCAACACGAAAAAGCAGCAATTTCCTTAAGAGAGGTGCTTTTCTTAGCTGCATTTCCCAAGCCAGCCCCCTTTCAAACCTAAAACGTCTCAGTTATGAAAGAGGATCTTACCTGAGCTGATCATACTGTGCATTCTTTGCTGAGCCAAGAGCTGCTCTCGTCCAGCCACCCCATCTGAGGAAAAACAGGAGTCACTCTCGTAAATTGTCTGCAGCATAATCCAGTCACTCTTACTTCAGCTACATGAAACATTCATCACTGCTCAGTGCACCAGCCCCAGGAGCTACCCTCGCTGGTTCTCCCTCCTTCCTGAGGAGAAGAAGCAGAGGATCAACTTCGACAATGATTTCCTTTCTGCTCAGATGGACATTCACTTTTAAAAAGACCTGGACACTTTTCCCATGTTACCAACCTGTGTGCAAAGCAGAAAGGACAGAGTGGATGCTATAGCTCTCTGGAGTTTAGGTTATCCGGGAAACTACAAGCAGGTGGGAAATAGGAACGTGCTTCGGGGTTATTTCTTTGTCAGAATAAGTAGAAAATTATTAAGTCTACCCACGAGAAAAAGAAACCAATTAAACCTGGCTTATAGTTCTTCAGGCTGCTAGGGTTTTGTTGCTAAAACCCTCAGTCCTGCAAGTGGATCCAGCCAGTGCCCTTCTCCTATCTGCGTCTGTGCCTCTCTTCCCCCTTTCTCAGTCTCTCTCAGCTCAAGTTGGCTAAAGCAAGTGATAATCCATTTGCATATGAATCAACAACAGCATGGCCCACAGGCACAGAAATAGAACAATGGTCGGCCTGAGCCAAAAATAGGTCAAGCATGGCCGAGTGATTGGAGCCTGCATTAATGCATTTAAAAATACCCCAGCAAACCCAGCTGTCCAGCCTCTATCTTTCAAACCATAATTCTCTATTGCAGGGCCTTAAAAGCAATTAACTCTTTCCTCCCTTGGAGCTTGCTTTACACACTGTGTTTCCATATTGGCAATTTGCTTCCAAAGAAAGGAAGGCAAGAAAAAAAATTAAGAATCATAATTCTAAGAGGGCAAATGCACATACATTTCATTTCATTTTATTTTTGTAGTATGTGTTTTTGGAAGAGAGAGGAGAGAAGTGCAGAGCTCTGTATTGGTTCTAAAATAATACTGGAAGCTTTTGCTCATAATGTGGTTTCTGCCTCACCCACGCACAGCAATCCTGGTGTTCTATTTTTGTTGCCTGTTTCTCAGGCTACACTGCAGTTGGCTGTACCACTAGAAGCTTTTCTGCCTTCTAGTTTCAGGACTAACAGGAGATTTAGTAGAGGTAGTTTTGGAAAGCAAGCACACCCCAGAATAAAATTTTTACGGAGGATCTTGATTTTTTACTTGCTATTTATCCAAGATAATTGTCCATTTCATAAATCCTATTGTATCTTAGTACCACCTATGAATTGTATTGCACCCATGTAGTTAGTACTGTATCTACAAACAAAACAAAACACAAAACCATGACTTATATGTGAAAATTTCCCCTCTCAGCCTCTCAGGCTAAATTCAATTTACTTGCAAAAGGAGAAGAAAATACTCTGACTTCTTATGAATACAGAATTTCTAAGCATATGCACCTGTTGATGAATAAATCAATGTGGTTAGTACCCAACTATGACTGTTCTGCATGCAACTATACATTGGTTGCCAGAAATATCAACCTCTTAACTTTTCTGTAGAAGTACAATTTATGATAGTCAATAGATTCCCAGACACATTGTGGCGTTCAGCTATACAGTACAGTAGATAGTATCAGAGTTTTATAGTCTCTGGTGCACATTTATACCATTTCTATATAAGACATAAATTTTACATTCCAAAGTGGGATCCTAGCATCTTGTCACTTCCAAGAGCAAACCCAAAAGTGATAATCTACTAGTCATGGAAGCTCTTTTCTCTTTTCTAAACTAAATCAGCGAGGAAAATATAAGTGTAAGGCATCAGAAGCAAAAGGGAAAAGAGGAAAAAGCAGATTATTTCAAGATTCCCAGAACAATCCGATGGAAGAGGGATCTTGGTTAAGTACAGAGTATGAAGTCAGAGGAGGCAGACAAGGGGACACAGAGTTTTGATGAAAGGGAAGAAATAAACATGTTAAATCATTCATCACATAATCCACTGCTGAAGTCCTCTTTTTTCTTTCACAGGTTAATTTCCACTAAATACTTCTTGAAAAATTGTATTCAAAGAGATAAGTTACAATTTTTTAAAAATATGTATTCCAAACCACATTTGACTTAAGATACACAACAAAATCTTTTGTTCTTATCAGTGGAAAAAAAAAAAGATCTGATTCCATCTGGTATTACAAACAAGCTTCTGATTAAGAAATTCACATGTACAATTCAAAGATTAGAAACAGTGTGGACCTAACAATTTTCCCTGAGGATGATGTATTGATGTAGTAACTATCATCACATTTTAGACCTAGAAGGAAATTTAGAGATAAAATTGGAAAATTAGAGATAGTCAATCATGGTTTGCAAACTCTGCCTCATGACATTTGGGTACCTGGGAGTTGCCTAAGTTTCCTCAAAAGAAGGTTCTCCTTGGAACCAGGAGAGCTCCACTTTTATCTGTTTACATTTAGAGATTTAAGATTTCTTTTGAATAACTTTTTTTTTTAATTCTGCAAAACTTCTATTTAAAGAACATTTTTAAAATTGAGGTATATCTGACAAATCAAACAAGATTCTTTATAGTTCAGCTGTACAATTTGATTTGATATACCTACACCTTGTGAAATAATTATCATAATCAAGCTGCAAATCCATCACCTCTGCTAGTTAGTTACCATTTTTTTTTGTGGTGAGATCAGAACAAGAACTTCTTATAAGGAGAAAAACAATAATTGAAATTCACTCATGAGGAAACTAAGGAGACTTGATTACAAAAGAATTCACTATTGGAGTCAGGCTTTAAAGAGAGTCGCTTAAGGAAATACAGGTAATTAATAACTAACCAAGTAGGTCTAGCATTTATATTATGCAGTTTCCCATCTTGTTCTTTACCAAAATGACACAAATCGTTATCTGAAATATTCTGAATTAAATTTAATATGATCTACTGATGAAAAATCTGTTTCAGAGTGATTTTTAAGAGAATACAAAAAAATTATGATGAATATACAAGAGGGTTAATAAAATCACAGTATTGATATAATATGCCTATTCATCTTTTGTCTTTTTAAGTTTAGATTACACCTTCAAACCACAATTGATTTTTAAAAAAGAATCTCTCAGCTTTAATAATCAGAAACAAAAAATAGAATAAAATTCCAGAAGACTCAGTTAGTAATTACCCTAGTTCTCAAAGGTTCCAGGAAGCGCATTCCATATAATATAGTATAAATAATGTATCTTCTTCATTTTGACCATAATTTAACATGAGATTTATTTACATTTCATCCTTGCATTCTTGTAGCATGTTTTTCCATTAGCCATCTTCTCTTTCATTTAACTCTTGATAATGAAAAACTATTTTACATTTAACTCTTGATAATGAAAAAATATTTTACATTTAACTCTTGAAAAAGAAAAAAAATATAATGAAAAGACATTGGATACTTACAAAAAAACCCACTTCTTTCTGAGAAGAAAAATGGGTATCATTAAAACAATTTATCAACTATATTGATTACTGTATTTCTATTATTAAGAATGTTGAGTTAATTCTTCTCACATCATCTCAACAACCCTAGTAAAGGAATTTAACTCTGTTTCTTTTGGAGTATTTATAATACTACATTTTACTAATTTGGGGGAAGAAGATAATATGTTCTATGGCAAGAACTGTAACACGCTAATACAAATGTCAGGCTAGACTAGATGGGTAGTTTAAAAAGTTTCAGTATAATAAATTCAAATTCAATGAAATAAGCATTTATTGGAAATCCATCTAAATATTATATTTTATATTCATATTGGTCAAAGAAAAAGGTAAAAAAAGAACAAGGGTCAAAAAAATACATGTTCTCAATTTAATAGTAAATGAGAGTGGAAATTGAATCCTAATGTAAAATATTATTTCAAAGTTATCATAATCCCATTTCTTTTTATGCAGACATATAGTCAAAAATAAAGTATTAAAAACCTGTATGGGACCAAAATATTTCCAGAAATATCCTCAGACCTCTAGCTCACAGTGACCTTTTCTAAAATGGATTTGGATCATAATCCTGAAAGACACAATCCCACATGCCATAATCCTGAACGCTGAAATCTGAAAAGATTTCTTAAAATCCCAAAAGTCTAAATCCCTTAGGTCTAAAATCTCTCATGTCTACAATCCTGAAAATGACAATTTCAAAATATTAAAATCTTGAATACGAAATCTTGAAAGCTGAATTCTGGGGAAGGGATTAGTTTTCAGTCACATGCAGGATGATTGCATCATGTTAGTTGCATCATGTTAGGCAGTTGTTATGGTCTTTATTTGGAAATTAAGTATGGTTAAGGAGATACTTACGGGAGCCAAGTTGTCAAGGGGTGGACCTGTGGATTCAATTTTAGAGATCAACTTGACGGGATTAAATACTTAGAAATCTATTAAAGCATTTCTTGGGGTGTGTCTGTGAGGGTGCTTCCAGATGACATTAGTGTGTGAGTTTGTGCGGATTAGGTGGAGAAGATCTGCCCTCAATGTTGGCAGGCACCATCTGATCCACCAGGGGCCCAGATGGAACAAACACAGGAGGAGAACTGGTTTCTCTCTGAGAATGAGGGCAGACTTCTCTATGAATGCCTTGGACATCAGAAATTTGAGTCCATGAGAAGTGCATTATCAGAATGTCGACTATGCATATAAGCATTGTTTCCATACCCAAACATTGAAATTTCTTCAACAAATGAAGGAAATATTTTGTTATATCTGTATTTGTGAAAGAAAATGTATCAGGATCTTGGCTCCTCGGATAACTATGTATGTGTTGGTGACCCACTGCATTTTTTGATCCATCATGCCAAAAAGCTTAGCTTATTCATCATGGAATTTTAGATGACTACAGTTAAGAAAAGCTGGGTTGTACACAATCAACAACCACAGCGATATGCATTTATACATTTCCCTTTTTGACCTATTTCTTTATAAATACGGTTTGTCTGCTCATAACTGTTATACTGGGTATGACTGTTATTAGTATACCTGAGTGTTTTTGCTTCTAAAAATGTGTGCCATTATTTCCTATTTTATTGTGTACAGTGTTTTGTTTTATTTTTATGCTTTTCAAATTAAACCCCTTTTAAAATATAAATAAATATAATTTAAAGAATGTCTTATTATTTTTTACAGGATTGTATTTTTATCTTTTGGGATCTCCACACTTGAGATTATGAAGTTCAAGTTGTATTTTTCTGGATTATAATAGACTTTCTTCTAAAATCAGTCTCAGTTGATACCTGGAAGCAAGCAAGGAAGGTAGTGTAACCCAATTTATTCTACCACAATGATATATCCTCAGATCATCTGTAATCAAGCAGAGACCTTTAATGTATTATCAAACCCTATGATTCTGGAATCTAAATAAAGATTTAAAATTTAATTACCTCAGATCCTGAATTTGTGCTCTACAATTGTAGCATGCCGCAAATTACTCACCAGCAACTGGTGCTCCTCCACTCCACTCACTCACTCACTCACTCACTCACTCAGTTACCTCTTCTGCCAACCTGTCATTCGTCAAATTATTGTTATAGCAATATATTCATATACATTTGCCTGCAGTCAGTGAGTTTGATTCCCTTATATCTCCAAGGAATGGGATGGAGAAGAAAGTACAGTGTACAAATTTTTGTTCTAACTGAAGACCTTATTTATCTGAATTTTCTATTTCTTAAAGGAACAGCATCAATTCTAATTGAATATGGGATACTCAACAAGTGATTTCTCCCCACTTAGAAAGCCTAATTAAATAACAAATGGTCTTCACACGAGGAAATCTTCCTCATCTGAGGAAAGATTTTACAGCAGGTAAAGGGTCTAAGAAATCATGTTTGCATTAAAATTTCAGGGAGACTTATATGTGAAAGCAAAACAAATCAGTGACAACAAAAACTTTAGAATCATTGGCCTTGCACTGATTGAAAATAATTTCTTTCCTAACTCTTCCCTTCAAATGGGATGTGTTGAGCCACAATTTATTCTATTTTTAGAGGATCACAGAGGATCAAAATCACCTGGACACTTGCTAGAAGTGCAATTTATTGGTTCCTACCCCAGAACTACTAAGTCAGAATCTCTGGAAGGAATCTGTATTTTAACTGGCCTTCCAGGTAATTCTGATGCACAATAAAGTTTGAGAACCATAAGATGAGATCATCTTTCCAAAGCAGGAATTACATGGCAAAAATATAAAAGAATTTGGTGTGATTTCAAATTAGCCAATATTTTTAGAGAACAATTTTTAAAAATGAAAGTAATTAGGCTAGGTAAGGCTAGGTAAGAACAAGGCTATTATTATTCAGAGTATGAAAGACTAATGTGGATTGTTCAGAAAGGGATCCTCTAGCTTGCAAATGAGAGCAGCATTGTACTCTTAAGGTGATGGGCATGTGCACACAGCTTTTCCCTGCTCAGCAGCTTTGTTCCAGGTTCTATTTTTCCTGACTGTTTGCCAGTTGCACATCAGCCCCTCTCTGCAGAGCTCAAGGCAGCCAGCACAGGAGGAGAAATCAATATGGCCCTGTACAGTCCTGTAATTAGAGACAAGTAAAACTTAATGGTCTTTTGATAGAATCAAGGGAAGTTTATTTTTTTCTATGAAAGTGAGTTATTTCATATATTGAATACCAACTATTTCACAGCCACAGTTCAAGCCCTGAATATATAAATGTATAGAAGAATGACACTGCCTCTACTTTCATGGAATTTTCAGTTGTAGAAGCAATACAGTTAAGTGATTACTATAAAGTTTGATAAGAAACTTTATAACTAAATTTTGTTCAAATCTTCCCTGAATTTTAATTTATAACCATGGATTCAAAATAATAAATCTTTCAGGATTGTTATGAGAATGACAGAGAATTATATAATACCTGGCAAACAGACATTCAAGAAATACTATTATTAATATAACTGGTTATAAAAATATCCTTCTATGGACCTTTAATTCACGATTGTTAAAATATTGAAAAACTGTTACTCATCTATTTTTCTAAGAAACTGTATAAATTCTAAAGAAAGTTACATAATTGATTAAATGTTGAATTATTTACTCAGAGCTATAAAAAGTTTCATGCATCAACTTGAAAAGATAGTCCATTTTGCTTTCTGCTGTATCGCTAGAGCTTAGCGTAATGTCTGGCACATAGAATGTCACTCGATAAATATTTCTGCAATGAATAAACGATTCCTTCTTCAGATGAAGCTATTAAGTGACTACTGATCTTGAGTAAATCACTAATACACTATTCAAACTCTAATATTTCATTGTTATTCATTTTATATAGTTTCTTGTTAAAATATCAATAACAAAAATCATAGTCAAAAGCTAAGTATATAACTGAATAAAGAATCTCACTGAAAGCAAGTGCAGTTTAATTGAACTTTGACTTTTTGCATTTCTCTTTCCTTGCTGTGGTCCCATAGCATAGACCAACCAGTGAAAAAGACTAGGTGTCAGACTGTAGCAGAAATAATCTCAATGTGTCCATCATTATCTACTACAATTTGAATGAATAAAGTCTTAAAATATCGTTCTTGTGAGGCATTTAGCAGATATCAGCACTAAGAAATTAGTATAAAAAGGTGTTTGTAACTCCACTTTACAGTAATGAATCTAGTAACCCTGTAGTCATGACAGAGCTTCCAGAAAACTCTGGTTATCGATTGCATTGGCTAATGTCTTCATGCTCTACCTTTAACACATCAATTTCATTGACTACTCAATATTCCACTTAAAATTCTAGAAGAAATATATTACAGCTTCAGACCCAACTTTGCCTCCTTTCAAAGGTCAGTTGAGAAACATAACACAATTTTTACACTTCATATAAATAGTATTTCTGTGACCCTAAAACTAATGTTTCACATAAGAAAACTAAGCAAATTAACACCATTTTGCGTTAGTGTATGTACTACACATGCCTGAATGTATCAGTACACATCAACTAGAAATCCTTGCTTTTCTTTTAAATGGCATGTAATGGTTCATGCTGATAATGAAACACCATTTTCTTTAACAGGGTCTACTTTTGAAATACAAGTTAACACTGACTAACTCATCCTATGTTGACTAAGCTATATACAAACAAGGTGTTCACAGGATCAGCAACTCTTAATGGAAAGCTCCAGTTCAAGTAAACACTATTTTTAGCTACAGGGCTATGAAAATAAAAAATTCTAGAAGTCCAGTTAAAAAGGATTAGCATTCTGATCTTCAGTAGTTAGTATGAATCAAAAGTTTATTTTATTCTACAAAATAAGTCTCCTTCTTATGTAGCTGCACATATAATATTTATCAACCTGGAAATAAAGAGGATTCTGAACACCAAAATTTCTGTCATGTGTAGCATCTGGATATATACATTTGCGAGCTGTGAAAGACTAAGTTTCTCTGTGCTAACGTAAGTATAGCAGACATCAAGAAGTCAAGCCAGAGCTTTTCAACATCATTTCTTTCTACAGAGGTCAAGTCGATATGTGCCATACCACACCATGACCTACAACCAAGTTAAATCAAAAGGATTCTAGAAAGCTTGCCTCTGAAAATAGCAACAACTTTTTTTAATGTAGCAATTCAATTCTGACTTCGTAATTCAATCTAGTTGGGTGTGAACTACTGAATTTAAGAAATAGCAAGCACCTAAAACATATTTTCCTTATTTTTTGCCAGATTAAAAATATTTATAGCAACGGCATATAACTAAAATACAAACATTTACAACTGGCCATATCGCTATGGTTATTTAATGTATCCCACGGTTATGGAACCTTCCCTATTTCAGGACTTCTCTTATTTCAGTGCCAAGAATAGAAGCAAACACACTCTAAGAACATTCAAGTTTTGACAATAACCTGACCTAGGAGTTTAGCCCCTAACTTTCTTTCACAAACTCATGCAACAGACACAATTCCAGGGTATTACCCACACAAATTTTTCATTCTTCCGTGTCTTTGAACATGATATTCTTGTACTCACGCTTTTTCATTTGGGAAATTCTTTTTCATTTTACCAGCATATAATGTCCTTCTTTGTCCCTTATGATGTCTTTTGCCTCAAGATTAGTACAACAGACTTTCTTTTTATTCACATTTGTCTGGTAGATATTTTTCTATCCCTTTATTTTCAAACTTTCAATACCCTTATTTTAGGCATCACTTTCTTTTATAAGCAGTCTACTTCTGTAATTTTTTTCCTGGTATCCAATATAAAAATCTCTGCATTTGGTAAGCCCACAGAAGGGATATAGAGGCCTTTGCTGGTATACCATCTTCTATGGAGCTAACAACAGTGTTTTCATCCTCCAAAACACTTCCCATAGATTATCTCCTTGGCAAAGCCACATGTTGATTGAATAGATACATATGAATCTACAGAAATGTAGATAAAACATTTGACAACTATACACTTCCATTCACACTTATTTTCACAAATAAATGGCAGGCACACAATTTCTACCATCTTCTGCATTATCCCTCCCCATTCCACCTACCACCCTTCCCCATATCTATTATTTTTTTTCTGGGCAAAATTATAGCCATACATAAGTTTCATGTTATCAATATAAAACATGGAGATTATAAATTATCTTATACTTTATTTTCCTAGAATTAAACACAAGGAATTAGACATTCAAGATTCCAGAGAATTTACTTAAAACATTTCCATTTCTATACTGAAACTATTTTTACTGAAAACAATTTTAACAATTGTTTCTATGCTCTTAAGGGTCTCCCTGGTTCTGTCTAATGGCCATACTGGCTTCTATTACAGTTTTTCTACAGGACACATTGATGAGATACTTTGAGAACATCAAAGCTCTAATAAAAAGAAGTTCCACCTTACATTCTCATTGACTTGAAGGCTGTCTTTTCAGCTTTAAAGAGATCCTACATGGACTAACCCTTTTGAAGGAAGGGACTTATGATCATATACTTTCTAGATCAGAGAGATACATTCTGGAAAATGTGGAAACTTTGGCTTCAGATATTAAATTTGATTCATGAGAATCATGGAATCTCTTTTATATGAAATACAACTACATAACTGGTATAGTTTGCCCTCAAAGTTCATATATTGGAAACTTAATTCCCAGTGCAACAGTGTTGAGAAGTGGGACCTTTAAAAGGTGATTAGGTCCTTCAGGAATGGATTAATGTCATTATCATGAGTGGGTTTGTTATAAAAGGGAGTCTAGTCCTCTCTTGCTTTCTCATACTCTCTTGCCCTTCTGCCTTCCACTAGAGGATGATGAAATAAGAAGGCCTCACAAGATGCCCTTACCATGCTCTTAGACTTCCCAGCCTCCAGAATGTAAATTAATTTCTTTTCTTTATAAATTGCCTAGTCTGTGGTATTCTGTTATAGCAACACAAAAGAGACTAAGACAAATAACATTTCAAATAATGTGGCTTACTGGATGGATAAGAGGCCTAAATTGAGATATAATTTGATTTTAATTTTGTCTCTGCCACATACTATGCAAGCTGTACAACTTGGATATGCTAGTTAACCTTTCTGAGTCACAATTCTCTCATGTTATAAATGGTGATATTAAAATCTGCCTTTCAGTATAGCTTTAATATTTAGAAACAGTAAATATAAAGTTCCTAGCATTATAAAAACATAATAGTACTCAATACACAGTAGTCATTATGATTGTAATATATAAATTAAGAACTAAATGATTGAGGAACTACTTAGAATTCTGTATTCTAAACTAAGATAACTGAGTTCTGTATAGCTGAACTAAGATCGGCTAGAAACATTATAAAACAATACATAAAAATCATCGTGTTTTGTTTCTTAAAGAAAAAATAAATATATATAATAAATGTATTTAAATTAAATATGAAAAGTTAGAATGGAAATTTTCATCATGTGAATGTCACTCTTAAGGCTACTAACAAACCATGTGTATTCAATGACTCAATGATTTCTAATTGCCAAAGAAGATATGGAAATAATGAACAAGAAGTTGGTGGTATATGCCGGGCTATGTGCTATATTCTTTTTATAAAGCCAATTCTGACATTTTTATGAGAAAGCTTGATAACAATACTCACAGGAAATACAGAACCTTCATTTTGTACACCGTATTACATCTGCGTTTGTCATATAATTTGAACCTAGGAATATCTTCAGTAAACAATGTGTTCCCCCCAACTAATGTTTTCTCTCCAGATGGCAGGGACAGTCTATTTAAAATGAATAAGCTAACATTAGTTATTTCACCTGAAGCTGTAACAATCTATTTTTTTTAATGTACCAAGGACTGCTGTCTTCTTATTTTGGCTATGTCTGAATGAAATTCTCAGTGGTACTTGGTTACAAGCAGAAGGAACCCTTTGGAACCCAAATTTAGTTGTTTTAAGTTCGAAACCTTAGTTGAACAAAAATTTTCTACGTTTTCCTTTTTTTTAAAGGTAGGATCTTGCTGTCGCCCAGACTGCCACGCAGTGGCACAATCATAGTTCATTAAAGTCTCAAACTCCTGGGCTCAAGCACTTCTTACGTGAATCCGGAGTAGCTGAGACTAAGGCATGCACCAACATGCCTGGTTAACACTTTTTCATTATTTCAATTGTGAATAATTATTTGTTGACTTCAAAACTGAGGCCTAGTTAAATGAAACTAAAATCTAGGAGCTAAATGGTTCTAAGGGCTAAATAATAGGGAATACACAAACATAAGTTAATGCTGTCCCCTTCATAAGTTACGGAGAAAATACTCAGTGGATATGATATTCAAAAACTTGAGGCATTTGATTTCATTTAAAATATGCACTTCACTCAAAACACGCATATAGCATTACATGAACAAAAAAACTGAAACCAACATGGGGGTTGAGAAATGATTACCAAGTTCTACAATAACAGGGCTACCTTTGTATTTCAATACCTATAACCATATACTTTTTTTAAAAAAATAGTATCTTGCTCTGTTACCCAGGTGGGGTGCAGCAGTATAATAATAGCTGACTGCAAACTCAACCTCCTAGGCTCAAGGGATCCTCTCACCTAAGTGACTGGGACTACAGGCACACACCACCATGGCTTAATAATTTTTTTTTGAGAGATAAGATCTTGCTTTGTGGTCCAGGCTTGAACTCACTGAGTCAAGCAATTCTCCCACCTCAGCCTTCCAAAGTGCTGGGCTTAAAGTGGCCACCATACCCAGCCCCATAACCATATTTTAAATATCTAGGCATGAGGGTAAAACTAAAATACTCTTTTTCCCACTTTCAAATGGATCATGAATTATTGTAACATCTCAAGAATGTGTAAATCATTACAGAGAATATATTGGCCTTCAGACATTTAAATATCTGTGATTCAAATCAGTTGATAGAACAGAGAAAGATTAAAATAATACTCAAATTTTGAATTTTGAATCTGGGCCAATAATACAGTGTTTAGGCAGTCATGATATAAGCCTTTCTGGTAATAAAGTTTGTTAATTTTGAACTTTAACAGAATTGCCAATGTAGCATCAATTTTAGAAAATTTGAAATAAAAAACAGAAAGAACTTGATTTGTAAAAATTTTTAATGACTTTATTTCCAGAAAAGAAAATCTCTGCCAGAAGTTCCTATATGTATCCAGAAGCAATTTAAAATTTTCCAGAATTAAGCTTCTTAACTTTGATAAGAAGACACATCATACACATGGCCACTCAAAAACACTCTTCCCCAGGATTTTCCTATGATCATAACAACAATACCTACTGATACATGTCGTAAATAATCCTCAAAACACATCCACTATAAAATGGCTTATTGGTCAAAGTTCTTTCAATTCACTTTTGTGGGTTTATTCTCCTTTATTCTGCTTTTTCTGAAAGCCTTGCTCTCATTTTTACTTAGGTTCTTCAAAATCACTGTATCCTGTCTGTATGTCAATGCTTTCACACATGTCCTTTCTAGCTGCTTAAGATGGTATCTCCCTCATTTCAGCAATCATCACCTGTTCTTGAGACACCCCTTCACACACTTACTCACTGAAGCTTTTGTTTTCTTTCATAAAATTCCAAAGTTGACTTTCTTCTTGCCCTGACCTAAGCACTTATTTCTTATCTATTAGCTTCCAATTATTTCCTCCATATATCTTCTTTGTTTGTAGTGTATAAAGCATAAGTCACTGTGTATAATGCATATAGTATATAATGCATAATTCACTGTCATTTTCCTTGGCTAATTCTTAATGGAAAAAATGCAGCAGTGGAAAAAGTCACACTTCAAACCAGCACTTTAAAAAAAATTGTCTGGTAGAGTAATATGTTACATTTTGTTCTGTTTTTATGAACATCCTCATATTTAGATAACAAATATGATTTGCTTTGACAAGTGGTGGTTCTTTCAATGGCTTCTGGGAAGAAAAACATTCAGTTTTTCTGTGTTCATTCAGTGTTCATGCAAAGTGGGCATGACCAGAAAGGGTAGCAAACCACTGGACAGGAGGCCCATGAGCTGTAGAGCCAGGCACACCTGGCTGTTAATGCTCCCTCAGTAATGCTTTGATTCAATGACCCAGGAAGAAAAATTATGCTTTGTGATGCCAAAAATTGTCTTCTTAAAAATATGCCATGCTTCTCTAAGAAAATAAATAAATAAGGGCATTGCTCAGTTACTTTTCTTCATAATTTATGTTTTAATCCTTCAATACCATTTTCTATCCTTCTGTAATGATTATTTGTAAGATTCAATGACTACAGCACCATCTTAAGTATTTACTGCTGGAAGATAACTGAGATCAAGACAAAAATACAAACAATAGCCACATAAGGGGAAAATAGTTCTTTTTAAAAAATCCCTGAAAAGTGACAGCCAAGGAGACTTCTTTCTTTTTCTTTTTTGGTGAGTCCAGGTCTTGGTATGTTGCCCAGGCTGGTCCCAAACTCCTAGGCTGAAGTGATTCTCCTGTCTCAACCTCTCAAGTAGCTGAAATTGCAGGCACACACTACTATGCTTAGCAGCCAGGGATACACTTTAATAGTATGACAGGGCATAGCAGGGTCCACGGTTGTACCCCTGTTTTCAGTTCAGACATCTTCCCTTCTTGCCAGAATGAGTAGAATATAATCTTTTTCATTGGCTTAATTTTGCAGAGAAAATGCAGAGCATAGTCAGAGTTACAGAGGCTCCTGAAGTTGTATATCTTCAGGCATATACAACTTGGTGATAGGCAATTGATAAATGGGTTGGAAGAAAACCAAGCCCTATGGAAATGCTGGTAGTGAAGACTTGGCACATAAAGTCACCCACAGGCAATTATAGACACAGATAATAACCACTATTCTGCAGATATCACAAGGATCTGGACATCAGGAAGTTAATAACCAGACAAAAGTCATCATGCAATACTAGGGCCCATCCAGAAGAAAAACTCAAGCATTCAGACTACACAAGGCAAGCAATCTAGGCTGGGCTTAGCTCCACAAGCTAAAGGCATACACTAGATTCACAGTGAGGGAGGAGCTGAAGATTCATATTGCAACTCATGATTTGTCATGGATAATTTTGTTTACTTTATATAGGAAAGTAAGCCATTGTGCAGTTGATTAACTCACATTACATCATTTTATCATCTTCCCAAAGCCTGGAATGAAAATATATTTCTTAGGTGTTGTAATGGATACTGGGGTGACACAATCTGACTACTGAAGATAAAAATACTCTGGTACTCAAAGTAAACAGAACCAAGTATAATCCTTATTATTATAACCCATAGCGTTCAGCAGTTTATAGTGGTGTTGTAGTTAATACCCACTGAGTAACCCAAAAGTAGTATCTAAGAAAGTAAGGTCCATTACATATAATTTTTTTTTTTTTTGAGACAAGAGTCTCCCTCCATTGCCAGGCTGGAGTGCAGTGGCGCCATCTCAGCTCACTGCAACCTCTGCCTCCTGGGTTCAAGTGATTCTCCTGCCTCAGCCTTCCAAGTTGCTAGGATTACAGGCATGCACCACCACACCTAGCTAATTTTTGTATTTTTAGCAGAGATGGGGTTTCACCATGTTGGCCAGAATGGTCTCGATCTCTTGACCTTGTGATTCACCTGCCTTGGCCTCCCAAAGAGCTGGGATTACAGGTGTGAGTCACCACGCCTGGCCCCATTATTTCTAATTTTTAAACACCATGAAGGAAACAATAGACCTCTAACAGTACAGGTATGCACCAATAACACAATAATTCATATTCTGTTAAATATGCACCATAAATAACAAGTTTATGAGATGATGGGATTATAAGCAAACTGTTCAAAGCCTGTTATTTGGTAACTATACCACCATGTCCATAATCACTATCATTATCATATAATATTATTATTATTGATATTTATAACTGTTAAGAGGGGATAAAAGTTAGATTGCCCTCTCCAAAAAACCAGCAGCTCAGTTTGGCCAGAGGCTACCAAAGTGGATGGACAAATGCACAAAACAATGGAGAGGACAGTGAAGAGGAATGATGGGGGCTGAGGCACTGCTGGGAGAACTGGAGCTCTGCTGCATGGCTGCAGCTTATGTGGGCTTGGAAGAAATGTCCCCTGCCATGAGCCTAGAGCATAACAAGGTTGGACATGAGGAACTAGAAGAGTGACTCACTGGATGCAGATACTAGTTTTTAATTTCTTAAACATACTCCAAATGTCTCTTGTTGGCAATGTCACAGCCCAGTTGATGGCTTTTTCTTTCCCATTTACTACTAAAAATTAATATTGTATTTCTACTCATCTGGTTCCCCATGCCTAGAAAAAAATCACATCGGAACCAATATCACTTTATACTCATTATCACCTATGTACAAATCACACTTAATTTTTGTTATAAAAACATGTCTTGCAGCAGAACAGGCTAATATCTTAAAACCTCTTTATCTCATTTCCTCAATCTGCAGCTCTGACATACTGGAGATGCTTTACTCAGCTCACCACAACCATCTTTGAAAGCTCTGTGCAGCTCTAGCCCCCAGGTACCTCCGTCTCTCCTACTTACCCAACCACTCTCCCTTCCTACAAACTGTCTGGCACAGCAGTTGCTCTATGGCCCCAAGGGCAGGGAAAGGTACCAATCCTGCCTTAGAATCAGGTTGTGTGGTTTTAGAATTGTACAACATACTAACTCTGATTAAACTTCAATGTTAAAATCTTGTTATGTGTTAGAGGTAGGGTGTTGCTAGGAGAAAAAACATAGGCAGACATGGACTCAATCCTGATGATATGGCATTTTAACATCATGATCTGGGGCATATTATCCTTAGTTTCATCTATCTACTGGTGATTACCATCCATCCAAAATAGTAGTGTTGCTAGGAAAACCTAGAATGTCTAATACAAAAACTGGTGTACAGTATTTAATCAACAACTAGTAGCTAATTAATTACTGTGTTTTAAACCTCACACTTGAAATAAATTGACTTATATCTCAGAAAAAAATCTAAAAACTTGGTTGGCAGCAGATTAGACAAAAAAAAAAATAGAAAGGAGGAAAGGGTGCTGCTAGAAGTAAGGTACTCGTCCAGAAAAAGAAAACACAAACAACAACAACAACAACAACAACAACAAAAAACAGATGAAATTTATAAAATAAAGGAGAAAGAAGAAAAGCTAAAACTAACAGATTTTAGACCTCTCTAAGCATTGCAGTTTAGGATAACGGGGTGTTGGCACACACAGGCCTACTCTCACACTTCGATATTACGTAATATAATAAACCATTAGCATATTACATAATATTAAAATGTTAATAAAATAGTCCTGATTTCAGGAGTTATTTTTTAAGTTGAACAAAACAATATATTATTGGTTCAAAAATAGACAAACAGGTAATAGAACAGAATAGGTAAGAGAACAGACCAAAACAAAAAAGGTAAGAGAACAGACCAAGAACAATTAGGCCCGCATAGGTGGAAACTGTACATATGTCAGTACTAGCACTACAGGGAAGTGAAGATTTTCAATAACTGGTGCTAACTGCTAATCCACGTTAAACTCTAAGCTTTTCTGTATTAAACTGTACATACACATATACACATACACTCCTACTCAGAAAGTCAATTCCAAGTAGATTAACCATATATGTAAAAAGCAAGCTTTAGAAGTTTTACAAGAAAAAAATGACAAATAATATATTTAAATTCTAAGGAATTGATTTAAATGAGATATAAAAGAGCACAAATCATAAAGAAAAAGATTGATAAACATAATAATACAATTTTGTGCAAAGATAGTTTTAAAAAGGGAAATGTACTAATGACAGATTGAGAGAAAACATTTACAGTGCATTTAATCAATCAAAAATGAGTATTCAGAATATATAGTAATAATGGTTAAAAAATAAGTTAGGAAAGACAACCCAATATAAACTTGGCAAAAGAAAACAGGCAAGTGATGGAAAAGAAACTCTAATGTCCAATCCACATATGAAATATGTTAAATCACATTAGTAATCAGAAAACTGAAAATTAAGCCAAAATGAGACACTATTTTAAATCCAGCAGACAGACAAAAATTGAGTCTAACACCACCAAGTATTGGTAAGAATGCTGAGTAATAAGGACTCTGATACACTGATAGTGAAAATTCATTTTGTTAAAAACACTTCATTCATTTAACAAGGACTGACTGGATTTTCTCAAGAAATTTTCATTTGAGGTGGCAATACTTTGTATTTTTTAAGGCAACTAAATATTCTGCTTAAATCCTAAATTGAATCTTGGCTAAATTTACCTTGCTTTTTTCTTTTCTGCTTAATTTAAACTCAATGTATTCTTTTCAAGATTTTCTCACTGTAATTCTGTTATCGACATTGAGACATTATTATGGCACCTGAAATAAAAGTTGATTTTTAAATTAAGTAATGTAACATAAAAGGAATGAGCTAATCATGTGCAGCCCATCATCCTGAGAATGCAGCACAGAATTAGTAAATGCATAAACTGCACTTAAAAGTACGGTTTGTTTGTCTTTTTTCCTAAAGGTGATTGCTGCTTTAAGGAATCATTCATGTCTGTTTACAATGCTTGAGAAATTAAAGTATTGACTTATCTTTGTTTTCTAGTGTCAAAAGCAAGTATTGAAAAAAATGCAGATATAGTTGTGGTAGGCAAACATTTTAACTTAAAATGAAAAATATTAGAATTATTATTAAAATATCTTAATAAATACACCATTGGCAGAAAGGACAAAAGGCAGTTACAGTCTGTGAATGTTAATATTAGATAAAAAATATTTATAGTTATTCTAAAGTTCTCTTGATTTTCATGAATGCATATGATAAATATAATTTGTGAATAATGGCAAATTTTAAGAACTGACATAACATTAAATTCTGGAATTCTTAATGTAATTTGTCACATGATAAGCTCCTCTCTGGCTTAAAAGTTTCAAAGGCTCATGAATGCTGGAAATGTGATGAGAAATGAATTTTGAAACCATCTCAAACCTCTTAAATTTCATAACTATCTTTTACTAGTATTTTCACCATATGGACGCAATTTGGCCTTAATTTAGTAACTATCTCCATCTCAAATATATTTTGTAAATGCAGTCTTTTGGTCCCTGAAGTAAATATACCTGTGTGTATTTGTTTGGCACACACACACACATGCACACATACACACACAAAACTGATTACCTTGTCAGCCTTTGCTTAGAAATTTGTACACACTGGATTAAACTGTGAGTTAGTGAGGACCAAGTAAAGTCTCAAAGGCTATTATTATTTCCTTATATTCATGTTCTTGGGGAGCTAACTCAAATTAGAAAATATATAATAGATTGCAGATTAGTCTTAGTTGACAATAATATAATTAATTAATCTGTTTCATGAAGGATCCATCAGAAGGGGTATGTGTTAGCTCTGGAGTTGGAGAAAATGCAGAGCACAAAGGTGAACATTGCCAAGGTGAACACTGTCAATGCCTACCTAAGGATTATTTTGAGGACAGGGTGTTTGGTCTCAAAGGCAGGTGAATTCCTACACTTGTCAGTAGGAAGTATCATTTTTCTTAGTAGCAGAATGTTTTCCTAGGAATTATTAGGTAAATAGTTTGAAAACCTATTTGGCCTAGAACATTAGACCTTCAAGGGGCAAATTTAAAAAGCAGAACTTTGCAAACAACTAAAAGGGTTTAGCTCACTGCAGCCTTTGCTCTTCTGGGTGGGAATATAAAACTAGAGCCAGAACTTAGTTGTTCAAAATAATAAAATCTATTTGTGATTTGTGTGGACAGAGAATGAAGAAAAAAATGAAACAGAGATGTACAGTTAAGGTTATTACCTTCTAGGGAGAAATATTAAGGGAAGAAATGAGGTATTTAATGGGAATTTAAAATTAACAGTATGATAATCATTTGGCTTTTTTTCATATACTATGAAGTCTGAAATACCAATCCTTTAGACCTTAAAGTTTAAGGAGACAGTCCCAAAACTTACTTCATGTTGGGTTTGAGGCCATATCTGAGGCTTTCTGTGGTTGTCCTGCCACATTTGAGACCCCTAGAGGCAGATCTAGTCAGCCATCTTAGCCTCATGCTATTAAACATTCAAACCATGTAACTAATAAGCATAGGTTTGAGTCAATATTCTGCCATCATACATGTAATTATAATCTGGTTTCTTAAAACGTGTTGGTCGTAAGTCATGAGGATGTTGTCCCTTGGGGAAATAATTTTTATGGTGAGTATTCATTTGACATTAGGATTGAATCTACTGGTCTTTGTGGGCATTACTGATGTGAATTTGTCAAGGTGATGTCACACTGTGGGAACTTATCCTTAATCAGTGTTTTCTGAGCCCACTATCTTTGCAGAGTAATATAGTATAAACATTACACCTGCTATTTCTATTTAAATATAATAGAATCCAAAAACAAAATTTAAAAAATGAAGTTTAAGACTACAATAGAGAGAAGTCTTCATTTCCAAAAATTGGCCTGTCATCCATAATGGAGACCAAACATGCAATGAGAGGTCTGCCTTATAAATACATAGTTGGGTTTCAAGAGACATAATCTAAACTGGGCTACAGAAAACACACATGCAAAGTCACATATGGTTGTTCCATAGAACATTCCTAACTATGCCATTTTAATCTTAAAATCACATAGAGCTACATGCAAAGTAAATAATGCAGAAGTCACATTGAGATATTCCGGGTTATCAGTGATTTTAGTGGATTTTGCTGATATTTTGCTGTTTATGACTGACATTTACAGAAGCTAGAGCCTAATACAGTCATTCCAGAAGAAAATTTCCCTGCAGTGAACAAAGCGCTTTTGTGCTTCTGGTAAAACATGACTCCACTAAGGCAATTAGCTGTTTTAAAAATAAACTAATTCATTTTGGAGATCTGATGTATAATTATGCAGCTGCATGGGCTGGGGAGGCATGGTGACTGGCTACAGTGTTAGTAAAATTAGAAAAAAAATGCATCTCCATGTTGACAAAGTACTGATTTATTGTCCAATTGCCACCTTTGCCTTGTTTGGGGCTACAGAATGAACTTCTTTCTACAATAATAAAAGAAATTTCTGATAATGACAGCAAAATATCTCCAGGAACAGAGGGAATGGTAATCAAAAATATTTATCCATATCCTTGCTTCTAAGAAGCTTGGCACCCTCTGCAAAATTAACTCTTAAATCTCTGTAAAAATGTGCCTCAAAGAATTTAACTTATTCATTTTATACACAGAACAATTCCTTACTAGTTCAAACAAACAGAATATTTGGTGACATGGCACTTTGTGTGGGATCAGCAGTCAGAAGAGTCCATGCCTGTTGTCCCATTTTCAGAGATTTGTTAGTAAGGCAGTGGTTTCCTTGGGTGAAAAGATCAAGGTCTGGTCATTAACCACCGCAAGATCCTTCCAAGCTCTGTTAAGCAAAGGACTCCTGACCATGAAACGACAGCAGGCCTTGCTTGTTGCCCAAGCTGCCAGAAAACCCACAGGGTAAATCCATACTGTATGACGAACTTTAGTTTAAAATTCTATTAACACTTACTGTGACTATCTTTCAATTATATTTCATACTTCCCAATAAATGACATCAGCAACATCCATACAAGATGTCTTTATAGATTTCTCTTTCCTTTTGACCATTCCTTCTTTCCTTTCTTTCTTGCTTTTTGCTCCCCTCCCCTCCCCTTTCCACTCTTCTCCTCTCCTCTCTTTCTTCCGTCCACACTACCTTATTCATTCACTTTTTCTCCTCTAGGTTTTCCGTATTCTTGCTCTGGATGGTTTTAAATTGCAATGTTTTTGTGTCTCTGACTTTCAGGTTCGGTGCTGTGTTTATTAAGAAGTAGTTCACAAATACCCTGAGACCACAGAATATGAATTTCAGCCCAAGAAAAACACATAAAATAATCATTATCTATTTCAAACATGCTTTTAAATACTCTGAGAATATAAAATCTTATTAAAATTTGGTAATAAATCTGCCTTACTCCCCGAAAGGAAAAAATTATAGTATAGTTCAAAGATAATAAAATATATACAAATAAATATATTAAAATTTGATTGTTTAAAAATGTTGCTGCCTCATTTTGATGCATTCTAGAAATTAGATACCAACTTTATTTTTCCAAATTTTGTTTCCCTGGATGTCTGATTTCATTAGTTTAGCTGAGCCTACACTAGAGATTACTGTGGCTGTAGTCTACTAGGAAAAAACAGATCCCACAGGGGCAGCTACAGATGGACACCTGACATGCAAAACCACAAGTCTGACCACCTTGGATGCTGCCGATATTTTGTTAAACATTTTAGACAACTAAAAACTTACAGCAAATGTACAAGAATAGTTCTGAGAACTCCATATACCCTCTACATATTCACCCATTATTAACATTTTGCCACATTATACTGTTGTTTTTAAATTTAATTTAGCTTCCACAAAATGCATATGTGTATGCACACAGAAAAGTTGAGAGATATTACCAAGGCTCACAATCAGCATTAGACATAGAGAAATAGCCTTCCTCAGAGAAACGTTACCATGCCATCCCCTTCCTCCATTTCTTCTTTGATGGTTTCCAAGAACATAGATAAGAAGTTGAAAAATACAAGGGCCTGGCAAGTTAGGAACAAGTTGTTTCATTTCTTAATATACCTTAAGTGATGTGTGTGGAGCACCATTAACTCAGACAGGCGCCTTTTTATAGCATTATTTATTGTACAGCTAATATAGCATCATGTACCTCTTAGACTCTACCCAAAGACATGGAAGGGTTTAACTTCTGAACTATTTTAAGACCATTTAACACCATTTCACCAACAGGTTGATCCATTAGCATGAAGCTTTAAGGAAAACATAAAAAGGCTCTAGACAGTGAGAAGTGAGCTATAC
This sequence comes from Cacajao melanocephalus, assembly GCA_963573385.1. NCBI lineage: Eukaryota > Metazoa > Chordata > Mammalia > Primates > Pitheciidae > Cacajao > Cacajao melanocephalus. Next base: position 206,886 of record CAUYLG010059948.1, read on the forward strand.
CACTATTTGCTATTAAAAATTAAGCATGCTATCCGAGAAGAGCTACTGAGGAAAAAACTCAAGGTTGCTGAAGATCACTCGATGTATTCTTTTATCTTTACCTTAAAAATTTCCAAAATAATCTCTCCTTTAATGTCAGAGGTTGTCTTAATGAGTTATGCTATGGCTTGGCTACTGCCAAAATGTCTTAGAAATTCAGCCACTGGTCTTTGTATCCATGCACATGTGTATCTGGACTGTGAGTATACGTATTAGTGGAAAAGAAATATTGTCTCCTAAAGACTTGTAAATCTGGTGTGCATGTAGACACTGTTGATATAGCAGAAAATAGAAAGGCTGGGTTTTATAAAAGGATGAATCAAAAACAAGTGCCCTGAGTTAATGTCAGAGGCATGCCTGATGCTCATATTCCATCACAACTACCATATGTTACTTCTTCCCAGCCTGACAAAATTCTCTGCTGAGCTCTACAAACAATCTGACACAGATACTGAGAAGGGAGACAAAAGAGCATGGGTATAAAAGTTGCTGCAAATCCCCAACGCCTTTCTTTGAATGGGTAAGTAGTGCTGATGATCCCTGTCTGTAGTTGTTTTTGGGACCAAAGATTCGGCAAGTCCAGTGATCTCAGCTCCTCACAGTCTGAAAAGTGCTGATTGCTGAACTTTCTTCTACCTGGCTTTGACATACCCCAGATAGGTGAGTCCATCTGGATTGCTGTGCATATGAATTGTGTATCAAAGGTGATTTAGAAATTGCTAAGTGGCCTTAATTCATTCATTTTTACAAGTGAACACCCAGTACACCAGGTGCTGGTCTAAACAACTGGGATAAACCAGAGACAAGTTCCCTGCTCTCCTGGGGCATACACTCTAGCATGGAAACAAAGTAATAAACAAGTACACAAAGATGTAACATTCTACATAAGGATCATTGCAACATTAAAATAAAACAGGGTAAAGGGATACAGAGAGACTCAGGAGGCATGCACTATGTATTTAGAAAGGGTGGTTGAGAAGGCATCTCCTGCCGAGTTGGTGACACTTAACCTGAGATCTGAAAAACACGAAAGAGCCAGTCCTGTAAATATATAAAGAAGGCCCACTTCAGGCAGAGGGAATACACCTCTGTGTGTCTGTAACAGAAACCAGGCCAGTGGAACTGCATCACAAAAAGCAATGGGGAGAAGTACACGTGATGCTTTTAGAGAAGACAGCAGTCAGAACCTGTCAGTAGTTGCAGACTGCAATAAAAGAACAAAGAGTGACCTTGTGGGAAATGGGGCATGTGGGAGATGGGGACACAAACTAGGAAAGAACTCCATTCTCTTTCTAGGATCCGCATCCTATGGCTTGGGTCTATGACCATGCTAGGCACTCTGTTTGGGTGGCAGCTAATCAAGGACAGAACTAGATATGAATAGATTACAGGGAGCAGTCCGAAAATGATCTGTGTCATTTCTTAGCATGGAATTTGATTTTGAACCTGGCAGTAACAATCTTTCCTTGGAAGTAGAAAGGGATACATATTATAAATAAATATAATCTAAAAGTAAAAACAGGACTCAAAATCAAATCTTCCAGCTAAAGGCAGCTAAAGCAAGGCTCCAAATCAAATCTTCAGGTTTAGAGGAAATCTGTGACAATTATAGAACAGCACTGTTCACAGTAGACCAGAGGCCTGGAGAGAAGAATCGGCATGGACCTCAGAGGTCTGCAGACTGGCTTGCATTAATAGCAGAATTTGAAACAGGGCTTTGGCAAATCAGAGCACAAATAATTATTCACAACATGTTTTTTTTTTCTTAAAGGCACCAAAATCAACATGTCTAAACTAGTTGCATCTTCCTAGCATCTGTCATCTCTTCTCCCACATCCGTCTGGTAGTAATCTCTGATTTTCTCTCCACAAGGATGGTTACATAATGGTCCCCTGACCCAGTAGTCAAGAAATTAAACCAAACAACAGGCACTTGCCCTTAGCTGGGCCAATCCCAATCTCTCAGAATTAAAAACTGGCACAGAGCACAGCATGTGCACAGGCCTGGAGGTAGGATAAGGTTAGGAGCTGAGTTATGTTGGGTGGCATTCCAGAGAGAAGGTCAGCAGGCCCCTGATGCTGAGCTTTCACCTGACCTATTTTCCTAATAGATAACCTTTTTGTTTAAGTTGACCATATTGATTTTCATTGATTATAGTCAAAATATCCTTAGCTGATATAATTGTTAATACTTATAAATGTTGCTTTGTAACCATGAATGTCAGAACAGCACAATTAAGGGCATTCATAACTATTCAAGCTAAATGGAAATCCTCTAGCAATACTTTAGAAACAAATGCTGGCCTCAGATATCCTAGTATATAAATAAAATAGAGGTTCACAAACTTGAGTGTAAGTAATAGTAATAATATAAGCAACTGGTTAAGCATACAGATTGCAAAGACTTATCTCTCTCAAATCTAATTCAGAAAGATAAACAAAATTGGTCTTTGCATTTTTAATGAATTCCTCAAGTCAGGGGTTGGGCAAACTATGGCAAATTCAACCTTCTGCCCATTTTTCTAAATAATGTATTCCAAATAATGAACGAGCTACACCTATACATTTACATATTATCTATAGTTCTTTTCCAGCTAAGAAGCAGAGATAAATCCTTGTGACAAAGACCATATGGCCTGCAAAGCCCAAAATATTTACTATCTGGTCCTTTATAGAAAGTTTGCCAACTCCTGCCTTAAGTGATCCTCATGCAGACTCTCTCCTGCAGTGAAAGAATCTTTTACCTCTGCATTTTAATGATTTCAAAGAAATAATTTTAATACCATGAAAAAGAAAACTCCACAAATGGCTAAGGATATGGAAATAACACAAGAAAACAATGAAATTATTATCACAAATTAGAGATTATAGTAGCTTAAAATCACTGCCTTTTTGGTTAGGTTTTTTTTCTTTTTTTTAAGAGTTTGGGTCCCCTCTGTCACCCAGGTTGGAATGCAGTGGTGCGATTATAGCTCACTGCAGCCTCAAACTCAAGCCATTCATCCTCCTGTGTCAGCCTCCTGAGTAGCTAGGACTACAGGCATGCACCACCACACGTGGCTAATTTATTTATTTGGTAAAGACAGGGTCTCAAACTCCTAGCCTCAAGGGATCCTCCCACCTCGGCCACCCAAAGCACTGGAATTACAAGTGTGAGCCACCATGCCTGGCCTTGTTTCTTAAATTTAAAGAAATATATGCTGTCTTGGAAACCATGGAACATTTGGATAATTGTTATTAATAAGCTACACACAGAGATCACCTCCATTAAGTTCCGACAGCTCCTTCTATTCCTCTCGGCAACTGGTTTATTAAGTGCAAGAAAAGACATCTGGGTGCCAAGCTGGGTGACATGATTTTATTGTTGATCTCACCTATAATTCATTGATTCTATAACATACAATATGAATGATTTACCTATAATATCTGAGTTCCCCGCTAAGCTGAGCTACATGCAGGAAGGACTAGTAACAAACTTATTTTTATTTACACAATCCTGCCTGCTACTTAGCAGGGGCTCATAAAATGTTGACAGAATGACGGACAGAGAAAACTACTAGACAGTTTTGTTCTTGCATGAGGTCCTATTCGTGGGAACTTTGTGAACTGCTCCCATTCATGAAATACAATGTGGTACCATTAGGTTGTTACTACTGAACACCTACACACTTTCTTTTGCTCTGTTAAGCTCCCTGTTAGATGTGTCACCATTTAAAATGTTCTTTTTTCGCTTGTTAATGTGAGTTTTGCAAGGTCAACCCACAGTTTCCCAAAATAACACTAGATCTGGTATTTCCCAGAAATAGCATTTACAAATATGACATTTAATACTTCTTTTTGATTTATGAGATCTATAATTGATGGTGAATAATAATGAAAATTTCCCATATTAGAACATATTTTCCCAAAGGGAAAGTAGCAGAATATTAAAAATAAAATAACACTATTCTTCTTTCAGCATACAGCCAAAAATAAAAAATAAAAATTACATACACATACATAGGTTCCAATAAAAAAAAAATCTTCTTAGCTCTTTCTCAGAGGTTTGATTTAGTCACACTGGCCAATGAAGTAAAACTACGAATCATAAAAACCCAGCGGCTATCTGTGGGAAAACCCAGAAGGTACCACAATTAGATGTAGGTCTGAATCAATATAGAGTAGGTGATTATAAGACTTACAGAAATGCCAGGATGAGTAAGAAGCATGAATAAAACTCTGGAGTGAGACAGATGCCCAAGGTAACAATGATTTCATCCATCTAAACTCAAACCTGACAATGCAAAGATTCAACTTTTAAATTTATTTTTGTGTCTTTTGGTTTGTACTTATACCATAGTCTGGAGGCTCAGAGAATATAAAGGCACTTAGAAATGTAAGACAACTCAGGAATCATTCAACATTAAATAAGCACAATAATATTTTCTCATCTTTACAGATCCCATTCATTTATGAATTGATTTTTGTACAAAATACATACTGATTTTTACCAGGTGCCAGGCTTCTCACTAAAATTTTAAAAGACCTGAAGCCCATCCTCACGTAGTTTATATTCTATCCAGGAAAAGAGGCATTTAAAAAATTATACCTCCCAAGCTGGGCCAAGAGACAGGTGCCTGTAGTCTAGCCACTCAGGAGACTGAGGAAGGAGAGTCACTTGAGCCCAGGAGTTCAAGGCTGTATTAAGTTATGATCACACTTGTGAATAGCCACTGTATTCCAGCCTGGGCAACATAGTAGGACCCCTCTCTTTTAAAAAAAAATTTACACCTTCCAGTGGTTAACGCTGTAACAACTTGAGCAACAAAATAAAGTAGTTCTGAATTGTAACCCAAAGAATAAAATAAATATCCACGTGTCCATACTGATTTAAGTAAGTGGGTAAATAAATAAATAAATGGAGAAGTGATAAATCTCCCACACAGAATTCTAAATGATTCATATAGATACCCTCTTCTCAAGGAGGAGTTTAAATTTCAACCCCTTGTGTATGAGTTCTGCTTAGTGACTTACTTCAAAAGAGTGGAGTATAAAAAGGGAGAAAAGAGTAACTTTAAAAAAGACTCGCATTACCTCAGCCAAGTGGTCAAAGTTCACATCACCAGGAATAAGTCATATTGATATATACCCTCTACATTATATGAGGCAAAGGTATTTCACCTCTATTGTCTTTCTCTGAAAATCTATAACCTAAGTCAAACCATAAAGAAAAAACTAGATATCCCCCGATAGTTGGTATTTTATAAACTACCTGAATAGTACTCCTCAAGATTTTCAAGGTCATCAAAAACAAGTAAAATCTGAGAAAATGGCATGGACCAGAGGAAGGTAAAGAAATATGATGGCCAAATGCAATATGGTATACCACATGGAATACCAGAACAGGAAAAGGACAAAGGGGAAAACTATTAAAATCCAAATAAACAGTAGAGTTTGGGTAACAGTAATGTACGAACGTGGGTTCCCTGGTTATAATAAATGTAATATAGTGATGTGAGATATTAACAAGAATGAGAAATATATGAGGACTGTAATATCTTGGCAACTTTTCTGTAAGTCTAAACTTTTCAACAATAAAATATTTATTTTATGAAATTACACAATTTATAGTTGTGGTAAGTAATATAAATGACAAATATAGAATGCTATGACAGCCTTGGGATTTGTGGAGAGCTTTTCTGAAAAAGTGACATTTATCAGAGGTCTAAAAGATAAGTATAACTTAGGCAAGAAAGCAGGAAAAACAACAAAAAGAGTTGTTTTAGGCAGAGAAAGCAGCAGAGGCCTGGAGTGAGATAGAGACCAGTATATATAACAGTGAGATAAAGTGGAAACATTCTAAGGATAGTTGATAGGAAGAATTAATAGGTCAATGACTAATGGAGGTAGGGTATGAGGGAGAGGGAAATATCAAAGATGATTACTACGTTTCTAGTCTGCATAACTTACTGGAATTGTGAGTCTATTAAATGACACAGAGCAAAGAGGAAGATCAGTAAGTTTGGAATATGTGAGTAGGGAAGAACATGGTGAGTTGTTTTGGACTTATTAAAGTTGATTTGACTGTGAAATATCTAAATAGGAATAATAAGTCGGCAGTTTTACAGATGGGTCTGGTGGGCAGATAACAGATTTGAAAGTCACTGATGTATAGACAGTAACTGAAGCTCCTTGAAAAAATAAGAGTGCTAAGAGAAAGAGAAAATAGTCAATCATAAGAATGAATGAATATTTCATAAAGGAGAAGAAAATTATAAACGGTAGAAATAAGGAAATTTAGAAGAATGAGGTTTCCCTGAAATACACAGAACAATCTTGAGAAAAGTAAGAAGATGGCACATTCAGTGCATGGCGGTGGGCAGACCACAGCTTGTGGGAGGTAGAATTTTTGTCCTTATGATTTTCACCCCACTAGTCTTACTTCTGTGAATGTGTTACACTACATGGCAAAAGGAAGTTAAGATTGCAGATGGAATTAAGGTTGTAATTAGCTAAATTTAAAATAGTAGATTATCCTGGATTATCTGGGCGAGCCCAAAGTAATCCCATTGTCCTTAAAAGTAGGAGAGGAAGTCAGAGGAGTTGGTCAGAGACGTACAATGACAAAGACACAGGACCAATTTAAAGTACAAGAGGATGTCTACCCAATATTAATGGGTTTGAAGAAAAAGAAAAAGGGCCATGGCTGGGCATAGTGGCTCATGCCTGTAGTCCTAGCACTTTGGGAGGCCCAGGCAGACTAATCACTTGAGTCCAGGGGTTTGAAACCAGCCTGGGCAACATAGCAAAACTCATTTCTACTAAAAATACAGTAATTAGCCAGATGTTGTGGTGCATGTTTGCAATCCCAGCTACTTGGGAGGCTGAGGTTGGAGGATTGCTTGAGCCTGGGAGGCAGAGGCTGCATTGAGCTGAGATCATACAACTGCACCACAGACTGGGTGACAGAGTGAGACTCTGTCTCTAAATAAATAAGATAATAATAATAATAATAATAATAATGATAAAAGAGGCCATGAAACAGGAAGGTGAGTAACTTCAGAGTGGTCTTCATTAAGAACACAGTACATCTGTTTGGAACCACAAAGAATGAATGCTGCCGCCAACTTGCATGAGCAAAAAGGTGATTTCTCCCTTACAGCCTCCAGAAAAGAACACAGCCAAGGTAGCCCCACTAATACTTTGATTTGAGACTAGTGAGATCCTTACTGAATTTCCAAATCACAAAACTGTAAAATAATAAATTGTGTTGCTTTAACCTGTTAAATTTATGTTAATTTGTTATGGCAGCAATAGAAAATTAACACATCTAAACAGATATATCTCCACATTAAAAATGAGAGTCCATCACTGAATAAGTGATTTGAAAGTGGTAGAAGCGTAGTAACTGATTAAGAAGATCAGACAAAGCTATCAATTATTGTACTTTGGGGAAGAAATACAGACAGGAGAACACAGACTTTGGTCTCAAAAAAAAAAAAAAAAATCAAGGAACGAGAAGGAATTGGCTAATGCTCAGATCTGAATGTACAAACAATTATTTAGATTCTGTTTCCGAAAGAGTAAATCCTGCTCCTATTCTCACCCAGAAGAAGCCGTCAGCCCAGAAAAAAAGAGGATGTATTTGTATTGTATACATTCTGCTCTTTAAAAACTTTTAAATGAGGCCATGTGCAGTGGCCCACATCTGTAATCCCAGCACTTTGGGAAGCCGAGGCAGGCAGATCATGAGGTCAGGAATTCAAGACCAGCCTGGCCAACATGGTGAAGCCCCAAGTAGCTGGGCGTGGTGATGCTTGCCTATAATCCCAGCTGCTGGGGAGACTGAAGTTAGGAGAATGGCTTGAACCCAGGAGGTGGAGGTTGCAGTGAGCCAAGAACGTGTCACTGCACTCCAGCCTGGGTGACAGAGCAAGAAAAAAAAAAATTAAATGAAACCTGCAAAATTCACAAACCCCACCCACCTCCACAGAAATCAGATTCTCTAATATATTTCTTCTTTCTTAATAATGACTATATAATGAAGGATCACAGTGAAGAACTTTATGGGGAAAGTAAGCAACATAAGAAGCAACATCAAAATAAACAGATATAAGGGAAATCAATAACAGATGAAATAAAGATAATTCAAGAAATAAAAGAACTTATAAGCAATTTAAAAATAATGGGAATATTTCAAGACACACAAGAATTGATACCTCTGTAGAAGGAGAAGGAATATAAAATTAACCAACATAAAGCAAAGAACTCCAAAAAATTAAGTACATTATTGCTGAAAAAAATTTTAAGAGTTTATTATAAGAGGAAATTCTACTTCATATCATAATGTATCAGGTAAAAAGGATCAACACTTGTAGAAACAACTAAAAAAGCTCTACAAATATTTTTAAAGGCTACTAAAACTGATGAAAGGCATCAAGCTAAAGATCCTAAGTGTCCAAAATATCCCAAACATACGACGATGTATTAAACAGAAAAGACACGGGATAAGAAGGAATTAAACCTAAAATTTGAGATCACATTGACGTTTGGAAAGTTTAGTGATTCCAGAAAAGGCAGTAAAGGAACTAAACAGAGGTTTGACAATCTACTAGATCGTGGAGGACATAAACTGAAATCCAGAACTCACCAAAGAGGGGTTTATATCAAAATGCTACATGTAGGGTAGACACTCCAAGGTGTTATAACTCAGAAATAAAAGGAAGCATAAAATATTCCTAGATAACATAAAAGTCCACACTTGAATCATTTCAATCCCAGAATTTGAATTAAATTGATCTAGTATTGCTAATGCTCGCTGTCATTTGCAAAAGAACTTGTTAATTTCAAACAGCACACTGGGGCTCACATCGTTTCTAAGAAATTTAATATAGGACATCTGACACAATTTAAAAAGGACTAGGCATATGAAGAGACAAGAGAATCTGACAAAAATCAAGAAGACACAGATCAACCTACAGGCAATACAAAGAATATGTTATCTACTGGAGATATTAAAGTAAACATACTTAATATATTCAAGTAAGAAAAAGACAACTTTGAGAACTTTTTAGGTCTAAATAGCAAATCCACCATTTAGAACTAAAGAAAAATATGATGGTAGTTTGAAATCCAAATATAACTGTAATCATATTAAATGTATGTGAATTAAATATCACAATTTTAGAAGACAAGTATTTTCAGTCTGGACTAAAACATGCTGTTTAAAAGAAATCTTTAAAGATAAAGATACAGAAAGTTTGAAATGAATGAGAGATATACTATGCAAACACTAAGCAAAAGAAAACCAATGTAGTTAAATTAGCACCATAAAAAAAGTATTGTTAGATACAAAGGAAAATGAAATATGTTTAAAATAAAAGTCAAGTAGACAAACCCATATGCTGGGAGATTTTAACTTACTTCCCTCAGTAAATGCCACGCAGGCAACAAAAACTTATCAAATAACTTGAAGTACTTATAAATTCTTGACAATAACTGATCAGAGGAGTCTCAAGAAATTTCCAAGTATTAAAATCTGAGTATGTCCTATACTCACAGTGGAATTAATCCAGAAATCCTTAATAAATAATAAACAGATAATATCTGTGTGTCTGACAAATAAGAATTACACTCATAAGTAAAAAAGGAAATCAAATGGAAAATAAAAAATTATTTGAGTCACAATAAAACTGGTAAAAACTAAAACATAATATGCCTAGAGGAAAAACGATGCTTTTCAATATATAAAATAAAAGAATAAAAATCAATAAGCAATCAACCACTTCAAAAATTAGAAAAAGAACTAAAAGTTAAGTTCAAGGAAATTTTTTAAAAAAGGTAACTGCAGAAATTATTTAAATAAAAAAATATGCAGAACAAAAAGGTTCAGTAAAGTCAAAGGAATAATGAAGGAATATTAAAAGGAGACTTCAAATATATCATAACAGGATTTTCTATTATAAAAAGAAAAATGGAAAATTTAGATACAAGGGACAAATCCTCAGAATAGCCAAACATACAAAACTGACATATAAATAAAGCATTTGAATAGTCATAAAACAATTTTTAAAAGCTCTAACCCATATTTTAATATCTCCCCTCACCCGCTACACACACATGCAGGCACAGATAATTTCATCAGTAAACTGTTCCAAAACTTTAAGGAAAAATAACACCATATTCATCTAGGAAATAGAAAAAGAGGCAACACTGACTAACGATTATGTGGGTATACCCTGGTGCCAACTCTAATAAGAGAATTTCAAGATAGGAAAATTACAAACTAATCTCATTCATAAACATAGAAACTAAAATACTAAACAAATGTAAGAAATAAATCCAGAAATAAAGATGAGTTCAATTTCTTTCCGTTACAGGACTCTTCAGGAAAATTTTAATTAAAACTGAAACTGTATACCTGGTGGCATGGCTAAAATTATAAAACTGAGAACACCAAGTATGAACAAGGAAGTTAAGTGACCAGTACTCTCACGCAGTATCAGTAGGACTGTACATTGGTACAATCACCTGGAAAACTGTTGAATACTGAGTATAAAATTTGACCATATTTATATGCTATGCTATGGCATATAAAGTTTTCCCTATCTATAGGGAGAACTGCAAGAATAAAAACACTATCATATATGGTCAAAACTGGACACAGCTAAATACCCATCAACAGTAAAGTGATAAGTAAATTGTCATATATATTCATAGTCATGGAGTAGATATTATACAGTAGCAAAAATCAACAAAAAAAATTTATAAACCACATTGTAAGTCAATCCCACAAACTCAATTTTGAATAAAAAGGCCAGTCACAAAATAATTCATACAATATAATGACATTTTATATAGCATAAATGCAGGCAAAATAACATTGATAGAAATCACTTTGGAGAAGAAGGTTGGGTTGGGGTTGGGGGCTTGTTTGCTATAATTCTAATGTGCTGGCATTATTTTATTTCTTCATCTGGGGATAAGAACTAGAATATGTTCACTGAGCATTTTCTGTATGAGGATTTTACTAAAAAAATAAATAAAGGCCCTGACTTTTAACAGCATTCTTAAAAATAATGGAGTAAGAATGTGAACCTAGTTTCTGAGTAATTTCATAAACCAGTTCTATAAAGAGTGGATAAGAATCAGAAGCCTAGACACAGGAAAGACACTAAGAGGCTATGTGTAATAAACAGCAATTCATTTATCAGAGATCAAATACCGGGAGGTGACTATGAGGATGGAATTGCTTATAACAATATTATTTAAAGGTTCAAACTTAACTTTATATGATAGAGTTATGATTTTCTGCTGATCATTTTTAAATCTGAAGACCAGAAGTTATAAATTCTGAGTTTTATAACTATTTAAAGTAGATAGATAGCATTACATGATAACAAGAAATACTTAGTCAAAACATAACCATTTACTAATTTAGTGATCTCGACCATGTTACTCAGGTTCTTTGCACCTCTGTTTTCTCATCCTCACACCTGGGAGAATAAAATGATATAATCTATGTCAGCTGTGTAGCTGAATGTCTGGTACCTAAGAAGTACCCCTTACATATAAGTTAGTACTATGTCACAATCATCATAGGAAACTGACTAAAGTCATATTAGTTTAAACATATTTTTAGTGTAATATTTTAACCAAATATTTCTTCTAAACATTTATTTTTAAAAATCTAACAGTAACACAGTGATCTTGAAATAATTGGGGGACATCTCTGTTCAGCTGCTGCCCTGGACATACAGGTAGGCAATGTAACTTTTAATAAAGTGAGAATTTCAGTCCAAATTTGCCAGTAAAAAAATAAGATGATTTTTAACATGCAGTTGCTTTTTCTAGTACTAATTTCAGTGGTATATTTATAAAATAAAAAAGAAATTCTGTTATTAGAGAGCAGAGAGTATAGTACTGCTGCTAACAAAATGAGGTGCAAATGTCACACTACCAGGTTACAATATTATAAACATTTTAGGAAATATTGGATTTGACTAAAACATTTTAAGCATTTTGGTTTTTTTTTTTTTTTAGATGGAGTATCACTCTGTTGCCCAGGCTAGAGTGCAGTGGCACAATCTTGGCTTACTGCAACCTCCCACTCCTGGGTTCAAGTGATTCTCCTGCCTCCCAAGTAGCTGGGACTACAGGCGTGTGCTGCCATGACTGGCTAATTTTTTTGTATTTTTAGTAGAGCCAGGGTTTCCTTGTGTTAGCCAGGATGGTCTAGTTCTCCTGACCTCATGATCTCTCCCAACCTTGGGAGGCCTTGGCCTCCCAAAGTGCTGTGATTACAGACGTGAGCCACCGCACCTGGCACATTTTGATCTTTTTTTTTAAATTGTAAGCAAAATATTTTAAAATCCTTCAATTTTACAATAAACACTTCCATTAAAATGCTCCCTTTACCATTCTAACTTAAACTTAATCCAAAATTACCAACATCTACTTAAGCATTGCATAACAGATTTTTATTCTTAAATTTCATGAATTTCATAATAGGATCAATCTACATCAAAACGGCTAGGTTTGCATTCTAAAAATCAATTAAGTACCAGTTTCCAACATTCAGCCAAAATGTTTCTGACTGAAAAGTCCGAGTATGTCTGAGAGAAATATATGCGTGTATGTATGCATATACGTATACAGGTACACAGTAGGCTTCTTTTGTCTGACTTTGTTATTCTTTTCCACAGTTAATAGGCTTTGCCACAGAAAGAGTGTCACTAATTTAATTTTCTTCTTCTGTTTTTTTTACTCTTCTCTAGGAAGCATTGTTTATTTTCCAGAGCCTATTAACAGGTTGAGTTGCAAAATGTTATTCACAGTAGATCATTAGGTTGTTTTAATAATCTTTCTGCTCAATCTACCCTACAGGAAAACATAGCAGTCTTTCCTTTCAAATATTTTCTATTTGGGTTCAGGTTAATCCACTCTTAACACAACGGAATAAAATTGAATTCCAAAAAACACAGAAACCTTTGAATTTTGGTCCTCAAACACAGCTGCCATTTACCATCATTCTACAAAATTTTATGTAATTGAACAAACCATTGTTTGTTCTTCCCTCAAACCAAGCTTACCCTCTGTCAAAAGATTTGTTTCCTCTCTATCATTTCACACAAGTTAAACTACAAACACAAGTACAAATAATACTATAACTTATCATCAGTATGGTGATGGGCTAGAATTATATATTCTACTCATGAACAACTATGATTATTAAAAGCAAACATAATTTTAGGAGGATTATTTAAGGCCAGGAGTTGGAGACAAGCCTGGACAACACAGTGACATCCTGTCTCTAGAAAAGGTAAAAAAAAAGTTAGTGGTGTGTGGTAGTGCATGTCTGTAGTCCTGGCTACCCAAGAGGTTGAGGTGGGAGGATTGCTTATGCCCAGGAATTCGAGGCTACAGTGAGCCATGGGCGACAAACGAGACCCTGCCTCTAAAAAAATTTTTTTAAAAAGCAAATCTATAGGTTAACGTTTCCAAAACCCTTAACTTCATCTATAAGCAATACGCAAACTGAATATCTGAAATACTTGATATAACAAAAGCTGTGAGGTTTGAAGTAGGATAGATGGATTCCTTTCTCAAATTTGAAGACAGGAAGATAAGCTCCAAGAAAACCAAAAGAGAATTTCCTTTCACTTTAATAAGAAAGTTACATGATGTAGCCCAAGGGTACATACCAGCCTCAGAAAATTCTACTAGGCTTCAGCACAATCCCCCAAACCTACACTTGCAAATGTTCATTTGTAATTTGAATACCATGAAAATTAAATCATCACCCCAGGCAGGCTGATTTACTGGCAAGGGAGCAAAAATTGAAGGCTAAGGGCTATTTTCTATGGTTGCCATTAGCCAATTATAGTCAGTCAAAGGAAGCTTATATTACCTGTTATAAAATTGCTTCCCCAGAAGACAAATGCTTTTTAAAAACCATAAAAATAAAGCATTTGACCGTGTAAACTACCAAAATGCTATTTATTTACTCATCAGTTTTCACTTCGTAGTTTAATATAATTTTATGCTTTTCTATCAAACTCCTACTCCACTCTAATATCTTTCTATTAAACTTTTCTGGAAAAAGAAGGGTTAATTCTTAGCATTTTAACCACAGTCTGGTTTATCTGTTAAAACTTAGTAGGAAGTAACACATGCCAGGCACTTGTGGCTAATGAGAGGAAGGAATGTAGGGGCCTAAGATAAAAGATTATAGAAAGAACAGAGAGGGGTGAATAGACCCCAATATTTATCTAATCAATCTGAGTTTTGCCTGGCTGGTAACCTGCTTCTCTGACTCATGCCAGCTCCGAACAGCAACCTCTTGGTCAGTAGCCCATGGCAAAACTGGGTCAAGCATGTATTCGCCAAGTTGTTGCTGACCACAGCTTTGACCAATGCCCTGGAAAAGGAAGTCACTCATTCATGTTCAGCTCAACTCCCAAGAAACCAAAGAAACAGGATAAAGTCTGGTTCTACCTGGAAAGATCCTACAGAAGCCACAGAATAGCACCCATGGTACAAGGGTCCACATGAGGTCTGCAGGGATAAGAAAGTCAGATTGAAGAAGGAAGGACCCTGCTTGAGGGTTGGAGTGACAGAGCCACCACCTCCAGCTCTCTGTTACTGCTCTGAGTAGAGGTCTACAGCTTGTCATTTATTAATCTGAGGTATTGGCTAGTTAAACCACAAAAAAAGTTTTGATAGCAAGATATTATTTTGTGACCTTTAGCCATGATGTAGAAGACTGCAAAAGGAAACCAAAATTCATTAGTTAAAACACAACAGCATTGGCTATGAACTTTTACATAAATTCAATCTTTGTGAATTGTTACCCAGTCCTCAAAAGGATAGTAAATCTTACTTCCTTTGGAAACAAATTACAAGAATATTAATAATATTAGTGAGTTAGTAGTGATTTTTGTACAAACTGATTTAAATTCTATATTTATTGATATAGCTTAGAGGTCACATAATTAGAAGGCTTTTTATGGTTTCCTAGTAACCATTTTCTATCAGAAGCATTAGCCGTATTTCACATATGCTGGTCTAAGTTACCAAGCCTAAAAGAGCTCTCCTCTTGCTCATTAGAGGTAACGCTGCCTAGTGCAGGTTTTCATTTCAAGACATTCTTTTCATCATTTCACCTGTGAATTCTGGTCAGCTGTCCACATTTTAATTACCAGCACACTGGCACTGATGGGGTGACTATCTCTTTTGATAATGCAACACTTCCCTGGGGCAAAACGCCAAGGAGCACCTACTCTTTGACGGCAAGGCAACAAATGTCACAACACAACAAATGAGATTCAGCCTTAAGATTTTTATAAAAACCAACCCCATTTGAGGCGTATACAGCCATACACAACCTCAGACGGCAAGAAAGAACTCGAAAACCAGACTCCACAGTGTCAGTGTGTGCATTTGCATACACGTGTGTCCTGCTGGCAACACGTGCAGCATCTCTTTCAACGGCAGTAATCTAGCTCCCACCTGGAAAAATAAGACCCATCCAGGGGCAAGGAAAAATAAATTAGAAAGTCTTATCACCTGAAAATCTGTGATTTCAAACACCATGAAGCCAGTTTAACAATACTCTTGACTAATCAACAAAATGAAGCTCTATGTAAACTTACTATTCAAAAAAAAACTCACTAAGGCCTCAACAACATCAAATTCAGTTGCTATGAAAGAAAATTAATTAGAGTAGATATTTATAATAAATAGTTTATAAGACTATTAAGGCCTATATGCAGAGATCAACCAATCTGTAAATATAATGGGTCACCTGCAGGGAGGCAGACAGCAACTAATCAGAAAGAAAGTCTCAATTAAAAGTTTATGAATAATTTATTTTTAAAAACCTGTATTTTGTAACTAAATTTAAAAGTTAAATTAAAATTTTAAAGGCAAATACAAATTTATAACACCTCATACATTTTATTTCTTCACAAATATATTCACTGCAGCAATTTCCATTTCAGTTAATGACAGCTCTTTCTAGTTAATATTAAATTAAAAAAGTAAGGCAGTATAAGTTGATGGGATTGTCACTGAGTAGTTCACTTGAAATACTGTAGGAAAATATGGGAGCAGAACTGCATTCACGTCTTCTGGGATAAAAAATGAAACAACTTTATTCTCCTCTTCCTTATTAGCAAGGGTCAAGTTAAGGAACGGACATGCAAGTTAATCAGAACCTCTGAGATTCAACAAGGAATCCTGGGAACGAAAATCTACTAGACTAAGATCTCAGAAAAGGTAGGCACTTGAGCCCTACTGCCATCTTTCTATACCAGAAAACCTGAGTTTGAAGACAACACAATTGGTACCAAAACTGAAGGTGGATAACACCATTTGTGAATCCCCAGTATAGCTATATCTAAAGCTGGTTCTACCTCCAGGGCCATCGTTTATGCGAGCCAGTAAATATACCTCAGTCTATTTGAATTGGACATTTGTAAATTGTAACCAGAGTTCTGCATGGCACATCACTGCATATTAAATTTAGAAAATAAAAAACAATTGGAAAAATCTCTTGTGAACAAAGAGCTTGCTGATCAGCGCGTTTAAGCAAGTACACAAGAAGGATTGTTATTCCCATTTTATAGATATAAGAAGAAAGTGTAGAGAAAATTATAACTGAAATGGAGAGGCCAAACCTTAAATTTCGTGTAATGTTATTCCTAATCTTATTTTCTAGTATCTTCTATCAACTGTTTTTCAGGTTCATAAATCATATGAATGAAAGTGGTGAGTATATATAAGCTCAAAAACTAAAGGTGGGCTGGGCAAGGTGGCTAACGCCTGTAATCCCAGCACTTTGGGATGTCAAGGCAGGCCTATCACCTGAGATCAGGAGTTCGAGACCAGCTTGACCAACATGGAGAAAACCTGTCTCTACTAAAAATACAAAATTAGCTGGGTGTGGTGGTGCAAGCCTGTAATCCCAACTACTTGGGAGGCAGAGGCAGGAGAATCACTTGAACCCAGGAGGAGGAGATTGCCGTGTACTGAGATCGCGCCATTGCACTCCAGCCTGAGCAACCAGAGCGAAACCCCGTCTCAAAAAAAAAAAAAAAGTTCAAGACCAGCCTGGCCAACATGGTGAAACCCTGTCTCAACTAAAAATATAAAAATTAGTTGGGTGTGGTGGCACGTGCCTGTAGTCCCAGCTACTTGGGAGGCTGAGGCAGGAGAATCACTTGAACCTGGGAGGCAGAGGTTGCAGTTACCCGAGATCACACCACTGCACTCCAGACTGGGTAACGGAGCAAGACTCCGTCTCAAAAAATAAAATAAGATAAAAACTAAAGGTGGACAAATAATGCAAATGGCTTAATTTATGGCAGAATGAAATTATAAAAATTTGTTCAAGCTGAACTGTCATTATTTCACCTACATGATATCAACAAGGAAATAAAATGTGCTGGGAACTGTTTTTATGTAATACGTCATTACATTTCTATCCCAAGAAAATTTTAGAGATGGAAACTCACAAGAATTTTCTGAAGGAGTTAAATCTCCCAGCAGGTAAAAATTCTGCTTCTGTTTCTTTTAGAAATAATTTCCTTGTTCTTTATTTTATCCTTTGGTTTCAATATTTTCTGGTTATAGCTCATATTATCAAGGTTGGCACTAATTGATAATAAAGGAACATTTTTAAACATCAAGGAAAACACTTTCTAAAGACGCTTTATAGCTTTCAGTAATCTAATTTGTGGGAAATGGAGAGAGGAGTACCACAGAGTGCTTTTCAATAATTTATGGTGGAGATTCATCTTCTAAATTTAGAAACATAATTTGTGACCCAACTGTGCTGTGAATCTATTTGTGTAATTAGATGGTTGGCTACATCCCCAACCCAGCCCATTCTTGCACTGTCTTCTGGATGTGCAACAGATTTTGTGCTTCAATCTATCTTTTGAAAAATGATTAAATAAAAATCATTTATATTTTTAAAATACTGATTATTAAAAATACTCAGACCTGGCTGGTAGATTCTTACTGTAAAAATTGTTCCTGCTCAGTTTGGAAAAATATAAATAACAGTTAAAAATTCTTTTCTCTTTTCATTTCATTAAAATGCTGTGATTATACAGGATTCTTTACTTGTGTAATGAAATCATTGTCCTGGCCAAAATTTCCCACAAAATGAAAAAAAGAGACAAGGATATCATAGCCACCAATATTTCTAGTTCAACTTTTACAGGATTCTTTGGGTTCGACTTAACTTTTTTTTAAAAGCTATTTCAAATATCAACTTGAACTTAAACTGAAAAAATAGAAGTCATTTAACCTTTATTTACATGACAATATACAAGCTACAGAATATTAAGTTTCATAAAGCAAACAGGAAGATATCTGGCTTCTTTACTACTCTTATTTCCGTGTCCCTGATTCCATTTTATTATCCAAATATTGGGCTTTAAATAAAGCAAATAAACATTCATTTTTTAAAAAAGAAAAAGAAAAAGTCAAGACAAAAGGCAGCTGTGAATTATGGGAGACCTGTGTGTTCAGAAACACCTTATTAGAAACCAGTTACGATGATAGTAAATTCTGATGCCATTCTCCTCTATTTTTAGATAAGATAAAGCTTTTACTTGGAATATTTTTCCTCAGCAAGACCCAAGATACACAATGAAAATTAATTTATGATGTTTTCCTTTACAAAGCTACAAAAAAATAATTATGTTTCACCCCACAATGAAATCAACAAAACTGTTAAATAAAACTCATGTAATTGGTTAATTATCAAATGCCACCTTTTTTTAGAATAAATGCTGAAAATAGCAGGTGAATAATAAGGTATAAGATAATTTTGTTTAATTAGGGAATTAATACAGCAAGTTTCTTGCTGTTCACAGGTTCTTCACTTAGTGAGTAATAAGAAAAGCAAATAAATAAATTTGACTTTACCTTATAATGACGTATGTTTATACGCTGTTTTCAAGAATATATTATGTTGAGCTTACTCTAAGCTAAAGAAAGGATTTGGGACTAGAAACCCAAGTACTCGAGTTTGACTTCTAACTCCACTGGCTTTGTAAACTAGAGTAACTTGTTTAAATTTTTTGATCCACAGTAGCCTTACATAGAAAATGGAGACAGAACTTGACCTATTTATATTACCAAGTAAAGTATCTGAAAACACAGTGCTTTGAAAATTTTAAAGTGTCATTCAAATATATAATACTGCTATTATAAAGTTTTCTAGAGTTTTAAATTCGAAATTGGAGTGACCTACTTAAAATTATAAGGTTAATTACATCACCCAAGAAAAACTTCCATTTTTTGAGCCCCAAAATTAAAAATATCTGATTTTATAAATCTCCAGTATTTTGATAAGATTAATACACGTATCAGACAATTCCTAGATCTTTTTTGTTACATCTAAACTGGCTTTTGGTAATTCCATAATTAACGCTTCAGAAAATTTTAGCAATTCTATAATTATTAATTTAGGCAATTATACTTTTGAATAATATGTCTGTTTTCACATTAGATTATGAGGCACTCAGTGCATAATCTAATTCTGAGACTATCTTGGTACTTGCTACATAAATATTACTGCAATTGAATTGAAAAGGAACAATTTCCCCATTTATGCAAGGCTCATGAGTCCCTTCCCTTTTGTCTGTAGGCAATTCTAAATGGGACTCTGGTTTTCATCTGTAGATTGATTAAGCAAGTGTACTGTTTGATTTAGATCATACTTATAAATATTGAAAATTTAGTTCCAGATACCTGTATACAATATCTGACATTTACTTATTTGTAATAATCTGTAGAAAATTTTTAGAATATAGTATCTGTAAATAAATTATGGAAAATAAAACAAAATAAGTGATGATGTTACAGCATTATATAGTTAAGGGACGCTTTAGATAAGGATTAGCAAATATGTGGCACTTGTGTCACCACAAACTCCCAGTCACTAGTTTAGGCACTCCCGGGTAAGTAATACCAATTCCTTTCCGCCAAACCTCGGCCGCTTTCTTAATACAATACTCTAGGCAGCTACTATTAATACTGTGAATTTAACATTCCAAGGAAAAAAATATTTGCCTATATATGTCTTAGACTATTATGTGCTTGCAGCAGCCTATGAACGTATGTCCTTGATCTGTTTAACTAAATGGATTTTAGCTCCAGAATTAAATTCCTCCCCACTCCCCTTTTTTTAATCAATACTGATCTTTGTGTGCTTCTCATTACACCTAGAAATAGGTTACCCTAACTATATAATTAGAGAAGCCCCTAAGGAAAATTCTGATTAGAAGATATAAATTCATTCAGTGAGTACTTTATAATTTATTTTATGAAAAGTATCACAGGAATGAGAAAAAAGTAAAATCATGGTAAACTTACACTGGAAAAATAAAAGGTAACATTTTATTGTTTCCTTGATAGAGCGTCCAGTTTATATTACATATGTCCAAGTTTATACATTGCATTAATCTGTTCTCATGCTTCTAATAAAGATATACCCAAGACTGGGTAATTTTCAAAGGAAAGGAGTTTTAATGGACTCACAGTTCCACATGACTCAGGAGGCCTCATAATCATAGTGAAAGGCAAAGGAGGAGCAAACGCACATCTTACACGGCAGCAGGCAAGAAAGAGACTGCGTGCAGGAGAACTACCCTTTATAAAACCACCAGATCTATGAGACTTATTCACTATAAAAAGAACAGCATGTGAAAAACCTCCCCCATGATTCAATTATCTTCCACTGAGTCCCTCCCATGACACATGGGGATTATGGGAGCTAAAATTAAAGATAAGACTTGAGTAGGGACACAGCCAAACCATATCAATCACATATTGATGCATCTAAGTCTGCATCTTATAAGACTACTCACATGTTCTTCTCTTTCTCTATGTAAATAACAGGTCTTCACACCTGTGGTTTCCCACAAAGGTCCTTTGACAAATCAAGTCCACATTCCAGCTTGTTACCCTCAATTGGAAGATATGACCCTCAACTTCCAAGGCTTACTTCTGATATTTCTGTTTGTTTCCTCAGAGTGTCATACTCATATGTATTCTTACCAACCTATCCTGGATGATGTTCCTGCTGCCACTTCTGTGTTATCCTCGGGCCACATTCTTAGTGCTCAGTTTGGTTGTTCCTGCTCTTGAAAGATCACTACATGAGGCTCAGAGAGTGTGTGGTTACCACAGTTTAGCAGAGGACTCAGGTCACTTTGCTGTTGGCCTTGGACTCTATCTTGATAATCTGCTCAATGGCCATTCAAACTGCCGTGGTGGGCATCGAGGCTGCTGACTGAAGCTCAAATGCTGACTCTGGACTTCAGATGGATCCCGCAGTAAAGTTACTTGAGACCTAATACTTTAGTGAAATGCCTGTTTTAGGTTCCACACAGTCCTTAACAGCTAGGATATGGAACTACCATAAGGATGGCTGAACTGGGGTAGATTTAGGTGAAATTGCCATGCTATTCCCAAAGCCATAATTCCCGCAGTGTCTGGATGCCCTTTAATTCCAGGTCACTGAGTCAGATTCTTTTCTTTGAATTAACCTTTTCATAGGGACCACAAACTCCTTCCTAAAATGTGCCACCTGTTCTCCAAGCCATCTCACATCACACAGTTCACCTAATATGCCAACAGGGCTGAACAGCAAATGTTTCCTCCCACCCAACCCCATCCCCAGAAGCACCTCTATATCCACATAAATCAGAGGATACAATGCATTAGTGGATGCACTGTACCTGGGAAATCCACATGTACATGTGCATATATATATATATATATATATATATAAAAATATATAAATTATGGGTAATTTATAAACAGAAATTTATTTCTCACAGTTCTGTGGGCTGGGAAGTCCAGAATGAAGGGACAGCATATTTAGTATCAGGTGAGGGCCCATTCCTCATTGATGGTGCTTTCTCTGTGTCATCACATGATTAAAGGGCAAAGGGACTCACAACATCCCTTAGGCCTTTTTCATAAAGGCACTAAACCATTCTTGAGGGCAAAGCCTTCCTGACCTAATCACTCACCAAAAACCTTACCTCTTAATACCACCACAATGGGGATTAGGTTCCAACATAAATTTTGGGGGGGCACAAACTTTCAGACCACAACAATATGTATACGTATACATAATCTATATGTGAACATATATCCATGCAGAAACACATATGACATTTGACATCTACTACTCTTTTCCTTTTGATACCTTCTCCCTCATTTTGTATGTCTTGTTGCATAGCAGTCAAAAAGCATGTATGAGATATCTAAACATTCATTTTCTTTTGATTAAGAAGCTGACCAATCAGAATATAATCTCTGAAGCTTCACCGCTTCCTAAAAAATAAACATGGAATTAAAAGTTTGGTATTAGCAATATAAGTTATGGTATAAATATGAAGAAACAATGAAACTACAATTCAAAATCAGACCTCCAAGTTCTGTAACAAAAGAGAAGCACTCTTGAAATAAGAAAGAATTTATTTCTTAAAGTCTCAATCAAATGTGTTCATATGTGGCTAAGAGAAGAACAATATCAATAATGATAGAATCATGTGTCAGACAAGCAAAATTACTGAAAGTGCCTGCCCTGTAACCAGAACTGGGAGAGGGATGGAGACTGAAAATGAATTTACAAGCTCTGTTAGAAATTCTTCTGCCACTGAAATAAAGCCTTTTTGGAGACACCTTGCCTACCTTTTGCCAAAAGCAAAGGCTTCTATCAGTATTCCTGGTGCTAATCTTCTGTCTTTAAAACAATGGCAAAGTTGGCGAATAAATATCAAAGAGCTAGGGCTGAATCAGTAATCATAGACGTTGATGTAATAATTAGAATCAGGCACCATTATGTACCATTTAGTGTCAGTGAGACAGCATTTCACAATATTCTTGCTGACTTTGCTTACTAGCAAATTCTAGGCAATCAGAGTTGGAAGGACTTCCAAAAACATTAATTCATTCCACAGACATATTGTTCAGCCCAATATTTGCCAGCCATTGATATCTCTGTCCAATTCCACTTGGCCTTGCAGCCTCAACTCAAATATTTGACAGAGGTATCATGATCATTTGAGATAATTGTTTCATTTCTTAATATCTTTGTTAGACTGGATTTCAGTTGGAAATATTTAATGTAAGGGAAAATGGCAAAAACAGAAGGTTTTTGAAGGTGAAACATATTTTAAAAGTACAATTCTAATTTTGTTAAATAAAAAATATATAATATAGAGTAGAGGTATAAATTGGAGATTTTCATTATCTGAGATACAGAAACAGATTATTAGTAAATTTAAATTTTATAATAAACATGGGGAAGACCTTTTCTCAAAATTAAACAAAACATTTAAAAAGTATATTTCAATATATCTTTAATAAAAATTTTCAGTAGTATTTACAACTCTGAGCTCCTTCTTTAATGGACAAAGTATTTTTTGTGGAGGTTGGGAGGGCCATGGTGGGAAAACATTTTTATTTTATGTAAACTTTTATTCCAGTGCTACAGACATCCTGAAAAGTGAGCAAACCATAAGTGTATATCTTAGTGTATTAATACAAGTAAATAATCCCAATAAACCAGCTAGATCAAGAGAGAAAACATTTTGACCACCACACCAGCACTCCTTATGCCCTAGAAGGAACTACTAGCCAGAATTTTAACACCCCATATCAAGATAGTTTTGACCATTTTTAACTTTATAAAAATTAAGTCATACACTAGGCACTCGCGTTTGGTTACTTTCTTTCAGTATTACATTTGCAAGGTAAACCAATATTACTGTATGTAACAATGGTTCATTCTTTTTCATCGCTGTATGGTGTTCTATTACATGAATGTATCAAAATTTATCTACTCTAATTTTGAGAAACACTGTTTTCACTTTTTGGACATTATAAATAGGGCTGCTACAAACATTCTCATACGTGTACTTTTGGATAACACATTTAGGTGTAAACATTTCTATTGGATATGTATGCTGGGTCTTAGGGTATATGTATGTTGAGATTTAGTTATTATAAACTGCTTTGGGCTTAATTTTGCCAGCAAAAAAAAAAGGTAAGAGTTTATATCTCAGTCTTCAGTTTTGACAAAATACTATGGAATCTATCAATTGTTCCAAGAGCTTTTCTTATTCCTCTGACATGCAAATTGTTCTCTCTATTCTGATTATCTCACTTTATTATTTTTGAAGCATCTGCTATGCCACAAATCTTGTAGGTTTGGTCATATTGAACTATCAACACATCAAATTCTACCAGAATTTCAGAGCCTTGCTGCCCAAGTTGTTTTCCAACTTCACTTTTAGCAATAAAATCCTGAATCTTTTCCAAAAAACCATAATGACTTTGCAAATTAATTTGTACCGTATTTGCAATATATTTTTGAAAGGAGTCTCTTTCAAATTGTTTTCAGAAATGTACAGATATTAACCAAAAAGGAAATTGACGGAATGGGTCAGTTGTAAAAAGTGGAATATTTAAATAAAAATTTATTATAAATATTCAATTTACCATAAAATAGTTGTTACTCTTTCTTCCCTATGCAATTTAATAACTGTTAGAAATCTAATAATTAATACTCAACTAATTTTTATACCACCATACATATATAACATATTTAAAGAAAATGTACCAAACCATTTTTTGGTTATGGGATCAAAGGTGATATTTTTTCTTTTAATGCTTTCTCACAATTTGTATAATAAATACACGTTATTTGTATCAATATAGGCAGAACATAGTCTAAAGAATTAAACTAAAGTTGAAGGTTTCTTTCCTTTCAACATCTACTCACTGGTCTTGGTTGGCTTTATGTAGCTATACAGAATAAATTTAATTTGTTTTCCACATAAGAGTTAATGGAATATTTTGTAACAGTCACAGTTTTCTCTTTTTCACAGGGTAATATCTCCACATCACCAACCATGGTGGCCGACGCACATAATCTCAGCACTTTAGAAGGACGAGGCGGGTAGATCACTTGAGGTCTGGAGTTGACCTTGGAGTTCGAGACCAACCTGGCCAACTTGGTGAAACCCCATCTCTACTTAAAATACAAAAATTAGCCAGGCATTGTGGTGCATGTCTATAATCCCACCTATTAGGGAAACTGAAGCAGGAGAATTGCTTGAACCCAGGAGGCAGAACTGCAGTGAGCAGAGATCATGCCACTGCACTACAACCTGGGTGACAGAACAAGACCTTGTCTCAAAAAAACAAAAAAACAAAAAACAAAAAACCCTCCAATATTCCTATAGTTCTCTCTTTGCCATGGTTCCAGGGTTCTCTACAATTTAACCACTCCCCTTTGTAAATACTCTAGTCGTGTTCTTTCAAATGTGTACTTTAATAAGAATAAATACACTATAGGAGCCAATGGAGTTGTTAAGCAATCAAATTTATGGATTTCACAAAATTTATGGTAGTCATTTGAGGTATATGTGACAGTTAACTATAAAGTTCTTGCTACAATATTCAGCCTGGATAATAAAGCATCGTTTGGAAAAACTCTGAATACAGATGTTTTTGATACTGATAAAAATAATCTCAACTTTATAAATTAAATTTGCACAACTAAGATCATTAATCTGATGTCGACTTTTATGTATTTCAAATTATAACCTACACATGAATAAAAGGAATGATGGGCAGAGCTGCATTTCTGTTTTTCCTCTACATGGGCTAACAATACAAATGGTTCCACAGCAATAATAAAACTAGACACATTTTAGTGTCTTCTGTTTTATAAGCAGCATAACTTTATCAGTTTTATTTTTATCTCTGAATCAAAAAACAGTAAATGAAAAGGCTAATATTAGTGACCATAATTTTGGTAAAGGATATACATAAATGTTTCTGTAAAATGTAAAAAATCAAAGTGTGAAATATTTCTTCACATGGGGGTTATTTTAGGTGTCAGTATATTTCACCATAAATAATTTTAAACTCTCTCCTATTTTTTGTTTTCAAACCACTGACTCTAGATATCTAGATTTGGAATTTTTAAAAGGTCAATGATACCATGGATACACTAGGGCCAATAAATATTTCCATTATTTTAAATATGTCAGTAATCCTATGTTATTTTTAGGTTGAAATAATCTATTAAGATGGGAATTCAACATTTACCCAAATACTCAGAACTTTTTGTTTTTAATGCAAAGCTCACATGGTCACAAACATTTACTGATTAGTTGTACTTACATATTCATTGAATCTTTTCTTCATAAGCATAGTGAAAAATTCTAGACAGATTAAATAGCCAACATTAGGAAAAAAAAGTAATCAGGTTACACTTACTTTGTGTATAATGTACAACTGTGGATAATCTGTTGAAAGTATTTATAGCTTTTAACATAGAAGGCAGCACTTGATATTTCCAAGTTGTTTTTTTTTAAAGTATCTTGCAGGAAAATACATTTTGTTTTCAATCACACTTGGAATATATGTTCTACATTTACACACGCACACACAAGAACATGTGTATATTTGTAAATGCATAGCAAAAACTTTCAAAAACCTGTATCAACAGTGCTTTTGCTGAGGATTTAGAAATAAAGGCAGAAAGACGGTTTCACTTTTTAAAAAACAGCTTACACATAATATATTTTTAAAAAATCAGCACGTATTACTTTTGTAATTAGAAAACTGAAAATATTTAAATATACGTTACATGAGAAGCAGCGTTAGCAAAAAGGAAAAGATTTGACTCAAAAATGTATCCCTAAACCTTTCCCCATTTTTAAGGCCTATCAAATCTATACTCAATGCTTTCTTTTTTTAAACCCACCCCCAACTAGGCATGAGAAAGAACAGTGACCAATGCTGATGAATGGCTGAGTTTAAAGCAGTGATATCATACACATCAACCTAGAAGACGGTGAATATAATCTGAATATGACAATAAACTATTTTTGGCCATCTTCTGAATTCCAAATTAGATACAGTTCTCTCACTTTAGTGGAGGCTCTGTATGTGTTGTCTGAGAGTGTGGGAGCCAACAAAGGATAGTGTTTGTCCCACTGAATTTAAATGTCTCTGCACATTATCCTCTTGGCTGGCCAGCCGACAAAGGCCTTTGCCAGCCCTACTCTCTTTAAATAGAGACCTACCCTTTTTAAATAAAGCTTACTTGTTCCAGAGAAAGGTTTTCTTTCCTTGTGCTCAAATTTTTTTCTTTAATGAGCAAATGAGTGTCTATTTCATCAGCAGGTTACCCACAATCCTAAGATATGTTTGACTTATAAACTGGTTTTTGTTCAAAAGGTTAAATAAAAGTCTTCTTTTAATTCTCTGCTTTTATTTCCAGCACCTAATGAAAAGGTCAAATCATTTTCAGGATATTTCCAAATACTGCTGTCAACTATCTTTTTGTCTGATTTAACTAAGCATGCATAAAAGGAGGTTTTTGATTCAGGCAAGCTGAAGTTTCAAAACAATGTTTTCATGGCTATCTATAAACAGCTCTGCCTTGGGGCATTTGGGAATAGATAGGCCTGGTTATAACATACAGGAGAGCAATTACTGGCACTGATAAACAGTACTGAGTTTAACTTTTCATTAAAATTGGCTGAAAAAATTCTATGAACATTAATTCATATTATCACAGGTAATCTTTCAACAATGAAAGATGCAGTCTGAAACACAATCACAGGGGCCTCTCAGCCCCTACACATTTCAGCATTAAATTATGAGTACTTTGACAATATAGTTAGGGATATTATTTAATGAGCAGAAAATTATCATCCTCTTGACATGTCAAGTTGATTAACACTATCCTATAGTAAATAATATAAATATTTAAGCAAATTATTCAACTAATTCAAAAATAGCCTACAGTAGAAAACAATAGTCATCAAAAAAGTTAAAATAACTCAATGTAATTGGATTTATTTTACTACTTAAAAGTTGTGAGTCTAGCTAACAGAACTTTACCTTCACAATTACTAAAAGCTGATTACAGTTGATTAAGTAGGTAATCTGTTGCCATGACATGATTATTGTCTTAAGAAAATGCATAATTCATTTCTCTGCAGCTGTGAATTCTTATATTGCTGATTTGGTGAATGCAAACTCCTGCCTATGTGTAAGATAGATAATGGCCACTACGCAGGAATTTTTCAGGCCATAATATGATAAACCTGTTGCATAATACGAGAAACACAAACATACCTGTGTACCTCACATTTCCAACCCTGGGTCTTAGATCACTTGTATATTCTAGGGAAATTAAGTCATTAAATGAAAGAGATGAGAAAGATAATATCTTCTATTGATAATGCATAGAAACTAAATAGAAACATTATAAATAGCTTGATGGTAATGGTACTTGATGGTAACGGTCAAGAAGAAGCTTAGTAAGACCTTACTTTGAGAAAAATGACAACACGACAGTGTTATCAGTCAATCAATGTGAAAATATATATTCTGGTGCCAACATGTATGTTACCATTGGCACTTTTTTATTCTGGTATCCATGCCTCCTTTGAGTATGGCATACTATAAAGAACTATGAACTATAAACCTGCAGGGAAAAAAAAAAAGTTCTGGCAAAATAAAATAACGAGACTCCTTTGTATCTAGGATACCATCAACTCATCCCATATGCTTAAGAAAATGAATGTATTTGGAAACAGCAATTTAAATACTAAGAAGAGTATGGGATACAGAGTGTTTGCAGGACCAAAAAAAAATACTAATCTAAATTTCCCCTTTTATTTATGAGACACGTAACTGAGTATATAGAAAATAGATATTGTGATGTCTATTCAGGTAGTTACTTCATTATTGATGTGTATAGTAGATCAAATTTTTTTTTTTTTTGAGATGGAGTCTCACTCTGTCACAAAGGCTGAAGTACAGCATTGGCATGATCTCGGCTCACTGCAACCTCTGCCTCCAAGGTTCAAGCAATTCTCCTGTCTCAGCCTCCCAAGTAGCTGGGATTACAAACGCATGCCACCACACCAGCTGATTTTTGTACTTTTAGTAGAAATAGGGTTCATCATATTTGTCAGGCTGGTCTTGAACTCCTGACCTCAGGTGATCCACCCACCTTGGCCTCCCAAAGTTCTGGAATTATAGCTGTGAGTCACCATGTCCAGCCAAAAGTCACCTTTATTAGTAGTGGCCAGCATGAAACTTTCTCCTTCAGATAGATAGATGTACACATACACATATACATGCTTACATGCGTACCACACGCATTCATACATATGTGCATGCAAACATACATTTGTATTTTTTATACATACACACAGAGAGGGAAAGGACATAATGTTTGTGTGTGTACAAATTAAAACTAGTTCTACTGTCATCCAAAACATATTTAAGATCTTGAATTCTATTTTATAAATGAAGGGTGGTACTCTGCTATTTAACAAAAAGTTAAATATTTAGTTTTAAACCAAATATGTATATATAAGATGTCCTGAAGCCTTCACTAATACTCATCGCCTGAGGATCTCCTCACTGTTATTATAAAAGCATAACACATTTTTTAGAAAGGACCATAACTAACAATTGAAAAGACAAGACTTTTAAAAAACTATTCACTGCCTACGATATAATTAGTGCTTACTTCTTGTTGATTTAATTCTTTTTACTTCTATGAGGTACATGTATATGATTCCTGAAACCCACCCAGTTTTCAACCTGGTATTTACAAGAGAGGAGAGGAGAGGAGACTAGTTACTCATCGGTCTTCTTTGGTATAATTTTCTATCAAAGCAAATACAGTTACATTTAATCACTAGATAATTTTCCCCAATCATGTTGCTACAGTAAACAAAATTAATGCTAAAATATAACTTATCTAATCCCTGTGGAAGTTTATAATCAAAAGCAATAAGAGGTATTTTCTTTAGAAAAAAATCTCAAGTCAATAAACCACTTTAGGTCAAAGTAGATCTTCACCATTCTTGGCTTGTTTATGATTACTGAGTTTCTATTTCAATTCAGTGGAAGTAGATTTGTATCAGCACAGAGACTACTAAGAATTCTCTTTCTGTTTGTGATACCCCAGCAAATTAGAAGTTTTCATTGAGTTGTGTTGTTTTGGGAGAATAATTCAGATTATTAGGAGTCGATCAGCTATCAGCCTGGATACCTAGGCCATTTACTGTAGTTGAAGCCCCAAATATAGTCCCTTGTGATCTTATTAGACCCACATCAAAGTCACCTTCCCTGTTTGAAGCTGTGCATTTGTGGCTAGGCTGGGACTGAATACAAACAAGCTGCTAATTAACCAGGCACTACCTTGACTATCCAACCGCTGAACAGCCCAGAGAGAAGAAAAAATACAGCTTTTCCATAACACTAGAGTCTGAAGAATTATAAATAGATATTGCAAAGTAGTAAGACAGTATAAACTCTTTTCACTCAAAAAAAATGAAACTTACTACAGACATAGGTCAGTTCAGATAACTCTGAGGACAACTGTAGTACAGTATTTCAGATAATGGAGGTTCAATGTAGGCTCCATTATCTGAAGGTATCCAACTGATTTGGGGCCTCCCTAATGGAGATAAAATGAACATATGATACATTAGGCAAAGGTCGGGGGTGAGGGTGGACAGGAAGACGTACCATGATAACATGGAATAGAAGTCTCCACTTTGCAGGAATGTGAGTCCTGCAACTGGTGGAGAAATAAATATTTGGCCACTTCTATTGTCTCAAATTTATTCCCAACCATTAACGTGAATCTTAAGGCTAAAACAAAATAATTTATCTTGTAAGAGAGATGAATGGACAGGAAAAAAATCAGAAGCCTTCCCACCCACTCCTTATACATAAGAGTAGAAAACGTTCAACTTTGACAGAAAATAAATCCTGTAAATATGATACCAAAACACTGTCATTGGCGGTCACCATTCATCTGTAGGTTGCTCTGACATTGAAGAGCCTGCATTGGGAATTGAAAATTTGTGAAAATTAATTTCCCTTCTGTGTCACTATATCTCTTCTAAGTATGTAAGTTCCTCTATGGATGGAAGAAAAGTGGAAGAAGAGTGGGATTCTTATGTAATTATCTTTCTTTTGTTTCATATTTCTAAAACGTAAGTCTCCTGAGAGGCTCACCGCAAAACAAGTGAATACTGAAAAATGTCCTCAGAATGTACCAAAATCTGCAACCTATATTATGCATGTGTGAAAATAAGAGCTGAGATAAAGCACAACATGCTATTTTCAAGCCAGTATTGTACCACTATATAGAAAAATATATGTGTGTATTTTATACACACCTAATACTTCTAAATATATTTATTTAAACATTTAACATTTTGCATTGCCACACAAGTGCTGAGATAATAAAAATTCATGCTGGGCACTGTGGCTCACGCCTGTAATCCCACCAGTACGGAGGCCGAGGCAGGCGGATCACCTGAGGTCAGGAATTTGAGACCAGCCTGACCAACATGGAGAAACCCCGTCTCTACTAAAAAATACAAAATTATCCAGACATGGTAGCACATATCTGTAATCCCAGCTACTAGGGGGACTGAGGCAGGAGAATTGCTTGAACCAGGAAGGCAGAGATTGCAGTGAGCCGAGATTGTGCTATTGCACTCTAGCCTGGGTAATGAGTGAAACTCCACCTCCAAAAAAATAACTCATAAAAGAAAAAAGGTAATCCAAAAATAAAGTGAAAGACAAGTGTTCCAGTAAAATATTACAATAAAAACTGACACAGGATATAGGTGAAGCAATGGAATACATTTTTTTTCTTTAAAAAAGATCAGATGTCAACACAGCACTGGATACAAATGAGCTTATGAAGTTGCTATTAACAAACGAATAGAATGACATGTTCTTTGATATACAAATGTTAGACTTAAGAAAGAACTATGTGTATCTGGGGTATCCCTTCAGCTTTTATGGGCATTTGATATTATCATATCCATTTTATAGATTAAGGAACATGATCCAGAGAAGTTCACTGAGTTACCAAATTCTCAAAAGGGCACACAGTGATAAATTTGGAACTAGAAGCCAAATCTCTTTCCCCTAATGCACGTAAGTGATGCAGTTAATGTCCTTAACTCTTATTATGGATTTGGCTTACAAAACATTAATATGAAAGACTGGAAGTCACGCAGCATTCAGAAAAGATCATCAAGTTTTAAAGACATGTATGAGGCTGTAATAAGAAAGAGAAATTCCAGAGTTTTATGTGTTTTTTTGTATTTGTTTATTACAGCAAACAAAGTGATTGTCATCTTAGAATCATCAGCATCTGTATATGCCTATCTTTTATTTTTCTTCAAAAATGTTATTTATTTTAGAAGAAAGAGTTAATATAATCCATAAGGGTAATGAAATAGAGATAAAACAAGAGTAGGTTTATAAAGTAATATCAAAAATAGGGATGGAAAACAAGAATAGAATTAAATAAACAATGTCTGAAATAAGACTAAAATGTGTACAAAAAAACCCTTAGTCACTTATGGGTGAATCAGGGCATTAGTTCTAGTCTATTTAATTATAATATAAAGAAGTAAACCTAGTTAAGAGCATATTTCACAGTGTCCCAAAGATGAAATAAAACAATGTCCAGTTATTCTTACATTTATACCATACAGGAATTTCTCCTAGAGGTCTCCATGATGAAGTGATGTAATGAATAATTTCCTTGATAACGTATTAAGAGTGGGTGCAATGATGAATTTAATAAAATATTTTAGTTTATCAAGCATCAATACAAGCTGAAGATATTGCTATCATTAAGTGAAGTAGTATCTAATATCATTAAGTGAAAGCATTTAAAAAATAGGTTTTAAATTTTTACCATAGCCCACAATAGAAATACATTTTACATTTTGTGTGTGTGTGTGTGTGTCTACACATATACATACATTCAGAGAGAAAGAGAGAGAGAGCATCTCATGTGTGTATGTATGGAGAGAGAGAGACTAAAGTTTTATGAAATGCTACTTCTCTTACTTTTTTACGTATTATACATTATGACACTTTCAATCTTGTGTTTAAAATGCCAGTCTCAATCCACTAACTTGATTTCTCAAACTACGAATAGGTCATCATGTCAACGAGAAGACAGTAGTAATGAGAGCTCGGACTGCTGAAGATTTTGAGGCAAGAATTTCCCAGGGTTCCTTTGAGGAATGAATGGGGGAAGGTGTTAGTGGGCATATTAGCATTATCGGTGCATAGGTTATTGGGAACCTGATGGAGCAGACATGAGATGGGCCAAAGTTGTTGAGTCTTTATGTAAGTGAGAGACTGTAACAAGACTAACAGCCACACAGGGTTTCACTTGTTGTCTTGATTTAACCAACTTTAAGCATTTCAAAGTTTATCATCACTATTGGGAAGTCAAATTACAATTTGCTTACAGTATTTATATAAAACCATTTTTAGAATTTGAGACAATGAGAAAAGAGATGAAGAAAAAAGCAGATTAGGGAAACATTTTGTAGTCACAGAGAAAGAGAGATAGAATGAAATAGACCGAAAGCTCCTACATGTAGCAAGCTTTTCTTTTTATTCTCTGGGATGATCAGAAGGGATATTTACCAATATTTAAAGCCCCCAGATCTGATAAATAAAGATTATGCAGGATAAATTAACTGCTTAAGTGCAGGCCTCACACTCATCCAAAGTTACATCTAATACACATTCTATGGAAGTACAAATACTAAGGATAAAGTCATACCACAGTATGCACACACATTGTTTGATACTATGCAGTGTTCGAAAATAATTTTCACTTCATTAATGTCCTTAAATGTCAGCATCATCATTGTAATGTAGGCAAAAATAATTTATAATTTATGTTGGTTTCATTAATATTATTAAAAGTTTAATCCCATAAAATAAAAATAATTTATACATTTATACAATAAAAAGGGAAAGTCCCTCTCACAGGATTAATAATTATTAACACTTTTCTGTATATCTTTCCAGATCTCTTTTCCTGAACATTTACACACATGTACCACACACATTATATAACACTTTATATATACATATATATATACACACACTCATATACACACACACACACACACACACACACACACACATCACTGTCTTTTCACTTAGCAACATGTCTGGGACATCTTTCCATGTCTAGACATATGTTTCTATCCTATTCTAAAGTATAGATATAGTCTAGTTTAATCTTTCTCCAATTGTGTTGTGATTGAAAATAAAAACTCTGTATGCATGAGTTTGCACAAATGCATAAGTATTTTACTACAATACGTTAATCCTAAAAAGTCTAATGACTGGGAAAGTGTTATATTTAAAATTATTAAATTAAAACATGGTTCCTCCAACTTTTCTAATATTATATCAGAGTGCCTAGTACACCCCCATACCATTACCAACACTGGATAATAGCAATCCTTTTAGATTTGTTATCAATCCTCAGAGTGAATAAAGGTATCTCATACTACTTTTTTCTTGATAACTTATACAAATGTCATATGTTAATTGGCCACTGATTTCTTCTATGAATTGTGTTTGCATATCCTTTGTTTATGTTTATATTGAGTTTGATTTGTGAGAACTCCTTATATACTATTTATGTATTTTTAATATATATTTAAATATTTAGCCACCATCTATGTGTTATATATATCATCTGGAAGTTCACATCGTATCAAATTTGCAGTCATCTTCCCTTATGACTTCTGAAGTATATATTTCGATGGCAGCGATTATTTAAAAACAGATTATAGATGAGCACATAAAGATGCAGAGGCTTGAAATGAGTTGTCCATGGTCACAGAGATACACACGGGTGATTCAGGGGTCTGACTTTAGTTGGCTGAAGTTCCTCTGCTAGAGCTCAAATAAACTACAGTAACAAAAAAGCTATATTATATTTCTGGCAGGCTTTATCTTATATCTTTGAATATATTATATGTATATAAACACACACAAACCACATGCACACATACAGATACACTATTTCAAAATTCTCCTTCTACCCTCATACCTAAAAGGCTACCTTCTGCAGACCATTTTAACTTTAAATGAAGTGAAATTGAGCCTAAAATCAACTTTAATTAAAATCAGCTCAGAAAACCTGATACAGGATTGCTAGTGCTACGAGAAAATTTACAGAGTTTTAACGAGTATATAAAACTCCCAGTCCCACGGGAAAAGAGTCTTCAAACTCCCTCTGGCTTTACATGACCTTAATCCAAAAGAGAATCTTTACTTAATAATATGTGTATTCATGGTATCTGTTAGATTTATTCATCAGAAAATGACACACAACCAGGCTTGAATTTCAGGAACAGCAATCCCATTATCTTCATCACATCGAATCTATTGCTTATTCAAATACTTCTTCCCTCAATAAAAAAGCAATGCTGAACCACCATCTACATTTCATTATCTGGTTACTGCTAACACAGAGATGATTTAAGTGTAAATTATGTATTGAAGCCTCACCACATGCAAATTTTTATGAAAACACAATCTATTGAATTTACAATTTACAAGGTACAACCATTCATAGCAGATGCTAAATGTTTCACACCCATTCCCATGCAAAGAACTTAAATTAAATGTTTATTGTATACGTGAAGCACCAAAGAGTCCCTCATGACAATTCTACCACTTAAAATCATTAAGACAGATGGATTCAGAGAGATCAGTCTATGCGAAATTAGCATGAAAACAAAACGACCACATATGAATTTTTTTAATGAAAACTGAATGGAACTGGGAAATCTTTTCCCATTTACCTTACCATTACTCACAAGAATTCCTAATGTGATTATACCAACTTTCAAAACCTGTAGGCTTTTCCCATTAAGATTACTGCCGGGAGAGATCCAAGATGGCCGATTAACAACAGCTCAGGATTTTAGCTCCCAGTGAAAGCACAGAGAGTGAGTGGACGCTGCAATTTCAGACGAATTTTTGTGGAACACAAACTGGGAAATTCCCAGCGGAGGAGCCACACTGGTCACCAGCGCGACTCTTTTGGCTGGCGCAGCTGTTTTGCCTGCACCCTGGCGCGGTGCTTCTCAGTGCGGAGTATACGCGACTGAGTGCCCCTTGAGTCGGGCTCAGCTGGTCCCATCCCCACAAGGAGAACAGCAATTGGAAGCGCTGAGGACTGAGAGTTTCACAGTAAGCACAGCTGAACCCAGGAAGGCCTAGCTCTGTGGGGAAAGGG